>VXBB01003406.1:18547-67981 GCA_013399915.1 Illadopsis cleaveri | reverse complement strand
AAAAAAAAAAAAAAAAAAAAAAAAAAAATCTATCCTTCTACCAGTCCCCAAGTCACTCAAGTTTTTTGGACCCCATCTTGCTTTGCAAGTTCCACTAACATGTGGCAGCACATTATCTTTGAGATCTACTCAGCAGCTCTTTCAGCTCCGCTTTTTTTGTTCCCTGAGCTGGTGAAAAGTAGATTGATTTGCACTGATGCTTTGGCCAGTCCCTGTCTTCCCATTTGCTCCTTCACAGATTTTATGAAAGACATGAACTGCGTTGGCTGCCAGACTTTTACGACTTCATCTGCAACATTTACCACGTGCCTTTCCCAGTTTGAGCTTGTTTACTGCAGTGTCAGTCCCTGCCAGGAAAGGTGAAGGTTATTTTATGGCTACACAGACAATTGCCTTGTGCTCTGTGCTGTCAGTAATGTCCCCTCCTTTGCCATGCAGCTCCCCAAAATCCCCTTCCCAGGGATTCCTGATGGCTTCTGATGCTGTTCACGCTCAGCCATCTGCTGCCCTGACACCACTGTCACAGGGCTTGGATCTTCTGGTGAGATGGAGTGAGAAAGTCCTATTTTTGCATTTAATGACCCCTTTGTTTCTGTCTGCCTCCAAAGCCACAGTTTTTTTCCACATTCTGTAGGCTTTCAGAGGGTGTGATACAGAAAACAGCTCCTGTGTCTAAAATGGACACTGCCCAAGTTAAAAATCCTTTGACCACACAAAATTTTTTGACCACCACACATGCAAAAAAGAGAACTAGAGTCCAGGAAAGAAAAGGATGTAGATTATGAAGGAAAACATTCCCCAGAGGGATCTAACATCACAAAACTGGCATTCTAGTAAAGTAAAATTCCAGTCTTTACTAGAAGGTAGCAGTATTTGTAGCAGAAGAGACACAGGTTACAAGAAGCCACTAGGATCAGTGAGACAGGAAAATGCAGAGTCTAATTGAAGAATTTGGAAGGTTTCCACAGCTGTAAAGAAGAATTTGAAAAGCATCAAAGACACAACCCAAAAGCTGTTCACAGAGTCACTGTAAGCAGCTCCAGGGGCTGTACTTGCTGTTACTGCCCAAGAGCAAAAGATGAGGTGGCTTTGGTACCCTCCACTCCCTTTTTACAGCTTAATGTCTTACAGTCAGCTGTGTTTCACAGCTGCAGCGTTGCATGGAGGCCACAGCTCCTCCAAATTTCTTTGGAATAGTAATTAAATTGATTGTGGTAGATTCCCTCCTAACACCTTGACTGAGCTGCTTTTTCAGGGAAAGCAATTCTTTCAGAGACAGGAGCTGCAGGTCCCAAAGACATTCCCTAATGGCCTCAAAATTCTTTTGAAAATAAATATGGCCTCCAGATTCTAAGAAGCACATTAAGCACAAATGTGTTTAAGTTTGTTAATTGTGCCCCACAGTCTGTAAGCACTTGGGAGAACACTGGAATTTTCCAGTACTTATTGAAATCTGCATCGCTACTCTTCTCTGAGAGTGGCTATCAACTGATTTCCCCCAAACTGTTATCCACAATCACAGTTTCCTTGTGACATACTGCTCAGACAAATCTGGCACACAAATGGAAATACATTAAATCATTTACACAGTAGAATATTTTAATGTCAGAATGGTGTGTAGGCATGTTTGTGCACAAACACATGTGGTTTAGAGGTACACCAGAGAAAATGGAGTGTCATGTGCCACATTATTTCCTATGTCCATTCTTTTTAATTTGGAAGGAAAAGCAGGTTTGAGTCTCGTATTTCAGCTGCTATTAAAGGGAAGAAGAGTGAAAAACACTGAGCACTTACAGCCACTCTCAGAAAAAGTTCAAATAAAATAATCATGAAAGTGTATGAACAAAGAATTTTCTGATGTACCATCTTTCCTCCTTTCAAGCATATTCTGCTGCTTGCCTCACCTGCTGCGTGGGTTGCACTTTATCATACCACATTTTCATCTCAACTGTTTTATTTTATGATTACTATAAAAATACACAGCAACTCAGAGGAGGTGAGTGGTGATTGAGAGCAGGTTACAGCTGCTTGACCAAACACTGCCCTCGTGATTAAGATTTGTACAACTGCTGTGTAAAAGTATAAGCTAACAAAAGATCACCTTTGCTCATGACCACATTGATGGGAACAGCTTTTGGGTGAGGGTGATCTCTACAAGACACTTGCATGAAAAAAACCTTTATAATTAGATTGCCTTTTGCAGCAGTACTTCAGTATCCACTGAACTGCAGCCACCTCCAGAGCTTTCCTGTCTCCCTACAACAAACCCCAGCCTAAAGACCTGGTAAGCCTGTGAGAGAAACCTCAGTGTGTTCTGGGCACCTCAGTGCTCTGCTCAGAGCTCAGGAACCCTCAACTGTTCTCATCTAGGAGCTCTGCAAGTATCACCTCCTTCCATGCACCTGGCAGAGGGAATGATGAGCCTCTCCCACTTCTGATAACATCAAGTTACAGACATCACTCCTACAGCAAGCAAACAACAAACATGGGATTTTTAAAGTGATTGCCTTTTCTTTTTTTTTTTTAATTATTATATCAAAGTTTAACAAATCCAAGTGAACATCAGATTTTTCATATAGAAATTTGATTTTGTGTCTAGCAGGATGCTTCCTGCCTTGCTTCCAAGTTTCCCATCATTTCCATAAGAAGAATGTTACTGAGTAACATACAGATTTTAATTTTTTTTTTTTTTTTAATTGAGGACTGCAAAGTACAGGCAGTGCCAGAGCGTCTCTTTTTTCACATTTGGAAAATAAGTGGAAATTAACTCAACACTTAAAAAAAACCCATTGCAACTCCACCACAAATTCAGTACTGCTGTATGACTATCAATGAATATTTACAAAATTCTTATAGCTTTCTCCTGCCTTCTGTAAACAAATACCTCAGGACTGAGTGGGGAAGAACCATGAGCTGAGTTATCAAGAAATAGCAAACAATCATTTCCCTTGTCATGACTGAACATGAAAAGCACATTAATCTTGTCTTCTGCAAACACTCAGAGTAAAGGACAGACAGGAACTGTTTTTCTGTTCTCTGAAAAGCAGCCTGTTAAGTGACACCTTGATGGGAAACTAAAGTTTTAACTGAGATGCCTTCATCCATGGAGCTAAGATAAGGAAGAAATCAATTTAAGAGCAAATGTGCAGCTTAACACCAGTGAAGATTTATCTTTCAAATTAACTCACACACATCCTCTCACTGACCATCCACCTCTGATCCTCATTTTAAGTGGAAACCTGAAGAGGACAGACTGTTATTCTTGAACACTCCTGAAAATGCTGAAAAAGCACACAGGCAGCCCCAGGACCTGCCCAAGGTGGCAGAGGAGAGAAAAGTGACCATGGGCATGGAAAAGAGTAGGAGAACATGAAAGCTTGCCTTATTTCTCAGCCTTTTCTCCCTGGTGAGCCTTCTGAGGGCTTCAATATCTTTAAGGAAGGTGTCCAAGCTTAAAAAGTGCCCCAGGCAAAAAGAGAGCTACCCCAGCCTTTGATAAATTTTGCTTAGACCTTGTTCCATTCCACTGCTGCTCTAAGCTGTACCAGGATAAACCAGAGGAGTTAACTAACCTTAGATCTCAGAAGGAAATTAGACCTTATCTTTAGTGTTGTTACAGAACACATTTTCCACTAAAACCTGTGGGATTTTTTGCAGCCAAAATGTTATTAGGTGTCTAACATAGGAATATCTTACAATAATTATTAATAATTATTTTGATGCTATGCAGGTAATCTCCCCATTTTTGGCTAAAGGGGTCTGTCATTGTCAGCAAGAATCACTTAGCATTAGCTGTCCCTACAAGAGCAGTATGACTTGGGAAGGCTATAAAAACCGTTTTTTGTTGGTCAGTTCCCTCACTCTGCAGAATGAGATTTTCACACTGGTTGTGAAGTCATTACTAGAAAAAGAATATATGACACCTTCTCCTGTTAAAAGGATTGATAACATAGTAACTGTGATTGTTGTGAACAGTAGAACCAGGAGTGACAGACAAATGGGGTTTGCACCTGGAAACTCTCTCCTGAGCACATTAGAGCTACTCCTTTCTGCACAAGGGTGAAAAGCACAGTGCAAAACAGTTGTGTTAAATAATCATAATGCATACTAATCAGTTGTGCATAAACCATAATGCCACGCATACTCTGAGTCACAAGGATTCTTCTGTAAAAATTCCGATCCTGGTCCCTTACCTTTTGTTGAGTTTATCAGAGAGCTGAAAATTAAAGGCTTGGTTGGTACTGGAAAGCACAATTTCTGATATTTATTCCTAGATTATAAATTCCCTGTGTCATTCTGGAAACATACTATTTAAAGTAGATCTCGTTTCTTACCCTGTGAAATAGACACTGATATTTTTGACTAAGACAATGGTTTGCATGTGCCTACAAGTATGTCTCAGTTCATTTATGAAATAATCACTATGTGATCATTGAAAAAAGAATTCATATATATATAAAGTATCAAGATTGTCTAACAGAGGAATTTTGAATACAAAACTTGACCTAAAAAAATAAATAAAATCATCTGGAAGTCTAAAATATTGCTTCTGCTGAGAAGAGCTAGGCTTCTCCCACAGCTTTCAATTCGTGGTGGACTTTCTAGGATCATAGAGAATCTCTCAATTTCAATTCATGTGTACTTCTCCTTTCAGCTATTTAGTGACTTTCAGAGAAGCCATGAACAAATGAGTTAGGTACTCCTATACTCTAACTTTTGTTCAAAGCCTGAGAGAACTAGATAAAAAAGTTTAAACTAAATAAAAGAAAGGCCCATTGACAAATGTACATGGTGATCATTCCAGTATGCATTGCCTGAAAGAACACTCGAGAAAATGATATTTTGAAGTCATGCTGCTTCCACAGTTAGAAAATATTTCAGAACAAAAAAAGCTTACTTATACTACTTTGCTCTGAAGTTTTACTGTGGAAATAAAAGAGCAAGTTCTTGCAGTTGCCAATAAGTCCTTAAACTCATGCATAAACACTTGGCTAATTCTTGGATTCATGCTCAAAGACAGGATAGCTTGCAGCTGTGAATTGTGAATGCTTTTTAATAAAACCACTCAGTGTTTCCTGAGACAAAATCCCAAACTGACTTGTTATGGTTTACTGCAGTGCATATATGGCTGTTAAATTCATTACTGCATTTGGTGCAGCTCCACTTACAGCAGCAGCAATTTAACACCCTGTAGTGGCAATCCTAAATAGAAAATTAAATTATATATTTGCTTCAGTTCAAGCTCTGAAAATTATTTCTGTGTACAACAACATAACATCTCTTTGAACAATAGGATCTATTTATGTCACAGGTACTAAAAACAGGTCAACTTCTGCAAGGTAAGAGAGGAGATGAGAGAAATACCTGTATCTGGTAGGTACTAAGCATGATAGATAAAATACAAGGGCAAAACTGTATGAAAAGAGTGACCGAGGAGATGGAGAGCCACAGCAGACACACTGAAAGTCAGGAAAGGACAATATTTTAGGGGGGAAAAAGAAAATACTTCAGGATTTTCAACCCACAGAATGAGATAAAGCTCAAACTCTGCAGCTGACGCTTTTATCCAGCTTTACAGAAATTACCAACCAAGAGGCAAAATGTCATTATTCAGCTTGGTATGATATCTAATGCAAAAACAAACAACTTTTGTAACAATTGATCATGAAATAAAAACAGCAAGCATGCTCCTAGTAATGTTTCCCTGGCATCCTACTATGATGTTTACAATCATCTCCTTCAAACTCTTCCAAATGGCTCTCAAAATGAGTCTAACAGATATCCTGGCAGGTTAATAGGACAGCTCTGCTCTCAGCAGCTCCTGCCAACCAGGTCATCCATGGATATTAAGAGCTAGGAACAGTGCTATTAGATTAAATTGCATATTACCAGAAATGCATTAAACATCTTGCCCTTAGTAACAGGGTTTTCTCTTTTAAAGACAATTAGTTTGTAAACTATTTATGGGAACTCAGACTAAAGTCAAAGGGGTTGTTAGGCTGCCTGTGAGCTTGGCTTTTCCTGTGTCTTGTTCTGAGAATTTGATTAAGGACAATGACTAAAACTACAGGAACAAGAGACATTTCCCTTCACTGGCTGCATTTATACAGTTTCAAGGAGAAAAGACAGCATTATATTATCCCATTTGACATCCTCTTAAAAACAACCTGAAGAACAGTGGTTTGAACCTGAGTCTTACATTAAAACAAAACAGATCATCTCCTGTTGCTCAGGGTGGAAATCATGAGAGAAATGATTCTGCTGTGTAAAAGCAGAGGGGGACTACCCTGAAGAGCAAGAGCTGCAGTGATGCTCAGCCCAGCATGTCTGTCAGAGCTCATCTTAGGTTTTGACCCAATCAAGGGCCTTTCACACCATTTTAATTGAATGACTGTTTCTGTTGAAATAAAAATAAAATTTAAAAAAAGACAGCAAAGTCAAAAACAAAAATCAATATTAACCACCCTGAAGTCCTGCTGACTAATCCATATGGAACCAGCTTGTACCTTGCAATTATGAAGCATATTAATTATATAAAAAAAAAATCAAACCATTGAGTACTGAGATTGATATGCTTCTCCCAAATCTCTTTTCCACTCAATACTGTTACTGTAGAAAAGCCACTGAGGTAAAAAGTGTGTGGACAATTTTACAGAGCCTCATCCTGCCCTGAGCTCAGTGTAACCCATCCCTCAGACTTCCACTGATTCCTGCAGGACAAGCAGCTTGCACAGGAATCCAGGACAGGGACAGCCAGAAGATATACTGAAGACAGAACTAGAGAGCAAACACTATCTGGAGACCAGAAATGGTGGTGTTTTTAATCACAGAACATCTCCCTTTTTTCAATACACAACTGTGTATGAGCGATGCAGTTTGGTTTTTTTTTCTTCAATGGCATACATCCCTCCTCTGCAGGTGTGCTGACAGGCAGAGAGGATGATTACAGCAAGGCTGAGATGAGGGAAAGCCTCCCCAATTTTGCCAAGCTTTTCACATTACCACCTTAGAATAAGCAAGACTGAAAATCATAATGAGGAAAGATCCATATACTGTCTCCAGAAATAACCTGCCTATTTTCACACCTTAAATCTCACTGAGACAACATTGAAGAAGAAATTGCCTCAACCACCTGCCTAGGTGCAGTTCAAACAATATCAGACTAATGGTGTGATGCCCATAAAAGCAAAGAGTTGATGATGCTTTGATTTCAGAAGTGCTTGCCTCTTCTTGCCCACCACAATGCAAAACATCACCAAAAAAAAAAAGCCATTTTGCCCTCAAGAAAAACTTCAGAGAGAAAAACACTCCAAATTTGTCAGAGTAATTTATTTATAAGAGCTAAAGAAAAGCTATGTGGGAAAGACAGTGAATGATCTTGTTAAGAGCCTCTGGAAAAGTACTGGAAGATGCTCTTGTCTGCTTGAAAGCAAATTCTCATCAGGTGCAAGTTTACTTCCCAAAAAGTCAAGCTGAAAGCTTATCGGATTGGCAACGGATTACCTTACTTAGAGCCATGTAAGTAATTTAGTGACACTGTGTTGAAATAAGATAAGACTGGGAGTAATTAGATACTTATTTAACAGACAAAACAGCAGAATACTGCACGGAATACAGACTTTGCACCATCTGCTGCAGGCCCTTTAAAGGTCGTCTGGATCACCTGAAGTGCACTTGTGCCTGGTAAGCTTAATTAAGGGCTCAAATTAGAGTTTCACAAAGAAACAAATCACTAATCCTCCAGTCAAAAACAGGCAAGTACATATGTGTTTAGCTTAATGCTTTGCAAAGCTATTCTTGACCTGAGGATTTTGCCTTATTATAATTGTGCAAAAGCTTGTAGGGATGCACTAGAAGATGCTGGTGCATTTTCTCAGTGTTCAGATAATTTTTATTTAATCATATCAGGACTACAAGTTCTCTCTTAATATTTCTGGAAATAACTGCTTTAAGAAAAAAAAAAATCCCTGATCTCTAATAACAATTTTTTGAACCCTGTAAAATCAGGACTGACTGACATTATGCCAAAAGACAGCATATTTTTATTCTGTATTCAGTGCCATTTTAGCATCTCTTGCTAATACAGTTGCCTCTGACCTCCAGCAGCCTTTCTTTCCTACACCAGAGACAGAATGCAAACTATCAAACCATAACAACAAAATGCCTTCCCTTCCATCTTGACAGTTTTGTAGTAAAGTACAAAAATATTTGCCAGCTTTGGGAAGCAGAGTCAAATTCTTGCATTCAAAGTGGAAGTGAACTGTTTTGATCTGGCCAAGCCTGAAAAAAATATCTATTTACCCAGCTGCAGAGCAATGATTCTTGGACAAGAGAGGACAGAGCCAGGCTCAGTAGTACAGCTTGTGAGGTGCTTTGGCTCTGGACTGTGTTCTGCACCTGTGAAACCTCAGTGCAGCAACCCTGCTGGACTTCAGCTCCTCTGGAGGGAGCAGCATAAATGTGTCTCTTCCCAGTGACATCTCTGTCTCAAAGTACAACTGAAAAAGTCCCACCTAAACAAAATCCAAAGCAGACACAAATCTGACCTTTGTGGACCCAGCAGCACATCTCCCACTGGTGGCAGTGGTGAAAAGACATTGGAAAATATTGATGTTCTGGTGGGTGAGTTTTAATTCTACAGCACAAAATCACATCATATTCTTTCCCTATCATCCTTCTTCTCCACTATATCTGTTCACTAGCATTGCTAATAGATGTAACTGTAGCTTCTACCAGCACCAGTGACAGCTTTTCTGAAGTACCTCCCTGAAGCGCACCCAACAGATGAAGAAATTATTTATCCACTTTTCTAGTGAATATGGAGCTCAGATCCTCACACACCCAGTGAAACACCACATCAATCACTAACAGAAGGAGAAAAAAAAAAAATAGTCCAGCTAAAACAAAGTGATTTTTTTTTCAAAATAGCCCTGTTTCTGTAAATTACTCAGTGATAGTTCAGGAATCACTTGGCAAAAAAAAAAAATTATCCCAATAAAAAAAACCCCACGTGAATGAACAACACATATTGCATGCAGCCATATAGAATAACAGGGTGACATATCTACACACCACAAAAAAAAAAATAAAAAAAAAATCAGTCTTTTCCTTTGTTCAATCATTGAATAGTTTTTCCAAAATCTCTCCTTAGAGTGACAGTAGAAAAGTACCCACCTAAAAATTATTTTTAAGAATATTGCCTCAATTGCTTGACATTTTAAGTCCTCTATCTTTTCAAAGTTACAGCACAGCAATATTAAAATATAATCCATTAAAAATGTAAAAGCAAGCAAAAGGGATCAGTGCTATGTTTTCAGTAGAGATGAAGATCCTTAATCCATTTAAATACAACATCTAACATTATTCCTTTAGATCTTTCTTGACTTTAAAGCAAACATGAAGCTATATTTGGGATTGAGCCTGCTCCAGCTCAAGATGTGTCCTGATGACAGGAAGAGTAGCTGGTAATTTAAGAAAAGCAGTTTTCCTGTTGAAGTAGGTAAGTGTTTTGTATGCAAAAGCAACAGCCAACTCTGTGCAAAAGGGCAAAAAACTTTTCTTAACAATGCAAAGTAGACAACTGCAAAAACTGACTGCAACAGCTGTAACATGTCACAGTATCTATAATTAACAAATTTAAACTAGGTGGTGCAGACATGCCACTCTGGAAAATACTGCTTCTCTTGCAAGCACCTAACAGGAGAACACTGATCATGGCAAACATTGCCAATTGCCCTTTTTCTCCAGGACACCAACACCTGTGTGCTCCCATAGGAAACGCAGCAGCCTGAGCAGCCACATGCATAAAGCTGAGCACAGCAGCATGGTCCCTTATTCCTCCTGAGATGTGACTTCATGGGCCCACTTCCATACAGGTATGTGCTACAGACTGGGCTTTCAGGCATCCATCCCAGAGGCCCTAAGGAATCCTGACATACACGGCAGAGCTGGGGCTTTATTCCGCCCCTTGCTTTCATCTCCTACCTTTCAATCTCTAACTTCACGTTACCTCCTCAAACAGCAACCAGCACTTCAGTAAAAATGGAGAGAAGGGAATCTGAACCATTTCCTTCACTATATTTAGCAAGAGATGCCTTTAAAAAGCTTGTCATAACTATAATATTGCTTATGGGTTTAGATCCTTACATTATTAACAGAAAGATTCAGAGTAATAAATTTTGAAAAAGGTTTCTGCTTTCTACAGTTCAGGACAGGCTAGGTATCACAGAAATAAACACCTTCAGAGATTTTTAAGTCTGCTTTCATTAACAGAAATTTTCCTTTACAATCTGTCTTCATGTTGTTTCAAAAGATGCAGAAAAGCATTGACTCATTTTGTAATACAAAGGATGCGAGCTGTAAATGGGGAGAAAACGATGAACAAATCTTTTTGTCACAGTGAAAACCAAACTGATGCATCTTAAAATACAAAATTCATCTTTTGCATTAGATGTTGAGCACATAATCCTTTGACTTCAGCCAGCAAAACCAGGCTTTACCCTCTGTACAAGGTTACTGCTGGCAGAACACTGATGGCCATGAGCTGGAGGTGCAGGAACATGGCAGAGTCTGTACTTACAGTGCATTCTGCAGGAAGGAACCATCACAGAGCTCAGGGAATAACCATCACCTGTGTATGAGAGCCTGAGTGAGCTGATACCCGAGCAGCTCTGGCAGCAAAACCCCACACTTCATGGAGCAATTTCACTCCTTTGTGGGAAA
Source organism: Illadopsis cleaveri (assembly GCA_013399915.1). Lineage (NCBI taxonomy): Eukaryota > Metazoa > Chordata > Aves > Passeriformes > Timaliidae > Illadopsis > Illadopsis cleaveri. Next base: position 57,259 of record VXBB01003406.1, on the reverse strand, counting down.
GGGAATAGAACATGCAGGTGGAGGTTAGCAACAGCTTGTGGGCCTTAATAGGTTCCCTTCCCCTTTTCAAAAGGGATCCAAATGTTCAAGTCATCATCTTAAACTGAAAGTTTTGACAGCTATTAAAGAGTTGGGAAAGGATTTCTTTTTTACTGCACATTCCTCAAGAATATTTTGGAATGTTCCCCACCTCCTTCAGAGACACTGAATTGAAACCTCTCCTGGTGTTACTATGAATAAAGGTGATCAAATGCTTCATACACCAACATAAATAAGCTTATTTTACTGTTATTATGCAAAACTGAGAAATACTTACAAAAATACTTAGAAAAACCTTCAGCCTCCCCAAGTTACATCCTTGCTACACTTAGATAGCTATGAGTCAGGCCTTCCAAAAGCTTAAGGTTTTCTCATATACATTGGGAATAACACGTAAAGATTTTTTTTTCATATATTTCTATGTTTCATAAAAGCAAAGTAAAACTTGCAAAAACCACACATGCCCCTCCAACTAATTTCTTAAGCAATGACATGGAGGTATTCAAAGCAAAGTTGACATTCAACAAGTTTTACTAGAGAAAACAAGAACAACAACAAAAAATACTAATTAGAGGTAACATTGAGACTTTCCTCTCAGCTGCCAAAGTCAAAGCAATATATCTGTAAAGGTGAGATGAAATAATGGCCCTCTGCACACGAGAGCAGCCTGGCTGCTCAGGAGCTGCAGCTCCTAACAAGCCAGCAGCAGCACCATGAAGGTGTGCAGAGAATGAAAGGAAGCCAGTAGCTAATTCTAAGCCTAGCCAAGCTTGAACAAGCTGATTTTCCCTCCCTCCCAGAAATTATGGAAAGGGGGCTTAATAAAGCACTTTGAATTTTTCAGGCATCTCTCTCCGCTCCCTTTGGTTTTATGGCACTCATCACAGCCCATCCTTTCCACCCTTGCATGAACAAGTTTCCACAGACAGCTTTGAAGGAATGGATCAGTGCTTCTGCAAAACAGAAAATGCCACTAAAATGTTGCAGGTCAAAGAAATTAAAGCATGTCCTTCCTTGGGCTATTTTAAGGATACTGAAATTCTCTTGTAGTGTCAGGTAACAGCTTCAGCTATTAAGTGCCAGACTGTTTAACATATGCAATCTTGCAGAAGGTCATGCTGGTTTAAGCAACGAAACAAAGCACTTAAATTCTTATTTGAGACAAATTAAAGAATTAGTTACTTCTTGAAAATATCTAGAAAAAATTCTTGGTATTCACCAGGGTATCTTTCCAAAGGCAGGCTCATTCTGGTTTGTATTGCTACTGAAAGCTGCTCAACAAATACCAAAAGGAACAGAGTTGAAGGAAAGCATTGTCTGTTCTGTTTTCTCTCCAAGTGGCCCTCAAATGCAAGGAGAAACCACATGAAAGGAAGGTATTAAAGTGCTGTCCTCCACCTCCAGTTAGGAAGCAGCAAGTGCAGGTGTGTGGTGGTGGCTGAAATGACACCAAGGAGGTTGGAGGAAAGGAAATCCCATCGTGATTAAGAGCCCCCCAAGTAACTCAGTAAAGGGTGACCAGAAAGTCCACAGATCATCTGACCTGCCAAAGCACTGAGGAGTCCTCAAACTGTACCAAACATTGTGTCTTTTCTTATACCTAGTTAATGATGGAGCAAACTTCCATCTCAGGTAAATTCATCTCAAGATTTAGAGCTTGCAGCCTTCTAAAACAAACACCCTCTGAAACAAGAAGGGTGGATCGCTAATATAGCTGTATGTAAAAATAAATCACATAATTGCTGTCCTCCAAAATTACAGAGTTGTTTTTCACATATATTGCCTCCATGGTTGGCATCAATGCAATTTTTGTTTACAAAGGACGTTTGCAACAAATTACAGCCCTCCTCCCCCCTCCCCTAATTAATTACAATTAAAACATTCCTACAAAAGAGTTTCTTGAACAAATAAAGCAATCTATCACTTTTGCATGCTTAGAAATTCAGATCCACCAATGTTTTTCCAGCAGGCAACATTTAGTCAAGGAAAACAAACAAAGAAAAAAAAAGAAATCAAAATGGGCAAATATGAGCAGGTCAGTCTGCACAGAGACTCCAGCTCGAATGATAAATGGAGCTCACACATTTCACACTTGGACTACTTGGGAAACAAAATTACCTGCTGGCACTTGTTTCTTTTTCATTCCTGCCATCCATAACACAAAGAGAACAGCCCCAGTCCCACAAAACTCTGGACAGCATTATGTGCATTATGCATAGACTTATTTGCTCCACAAAGCCATTGTGAGCTCTTTCAGCTCCCATCATGGACTGGAGCAGAAGCAAAACTGAGATGTAAACCAGGAGAGGGGCACAGGCACCAGGCAGCTATTCCAGCTTTGCCAGATACTTTTCATCTGCACTGACAGTGATTCATTCTCCTGTCGTCCCTCCTGGCAGCTGAAAGGCCACTCATTAGCAAGACTGTAAAAGCAAGGAAATTTTCTCCTTCGCATCTCCCTCCCAAGAAATGCAGCGCGGGAGGAAGGACAGGACTTCATCAGGGAAAAGAGAGACCAAGCGAGGGCAGTGGGGAGGAAAAAACTGATGGCAGACAAAGGAAAAATGCACAGGAGGAAGGCTAACAACCAGAAAAACAGAGAGGTGAACAGCTGAAGGCAATTGCTCACAGCTGTGATTGAAATTTGAATAGTGGGGGATCTTTAGTTTTGATATTAATCTTTCTCCACACCTCCCTACATTTCTTTGAAAAAAAAAAAATACAAGCACCTCACTGAAGGAGTTGCCTCTTAATAGAAACTTAATAACATTGTCTGAGGAAGGTGAAGAAATACAGGGCAAGATAAAATTAAAACAAAAATTCTGATGAAACAAGTGCTATTTGATGGCTATAAAATGGTACTATTTTAATGTATTTAACCCTACACACCACATCTCTTGACAGAAATGTGTATAAATCAGTTCTCCTGAATTTTTGAAGGCAAATTAAAAAGGGAGAAACAAAACCAGGAAATGTCTTTCCCCAGCATTCATTGCTCCTAAATTTATAAAGTGATACATCAGATAAGAATTTTGGGTGACAGTTTAGCCCTCACAGCTTTGGGGCCAACATACTGGCATGGCTGCAAGAACTTTCTCCTCAAGTAACGTGTTGACAAGAGCACATCATCACCAGTACAGTGATGGCTTAAAACCCTCTTGGCTCCTCAAGGAACTCTGGTGAGACCCCTGTTCACTCATTTCTGGAGTCTGTCTAGAAAATAACATTTAAGTGGCTTCTGCTGCCTCCACAAATTCCTCTTTCACAGTTTATTGTGGAAGACATCACCCCCAGTAAGCGCCAGCTCTGTTTTATGACACAAGAAGAAAAAGTTTGTAATGATCTGTCTAATGATACCATCTCATCAGAAATTTTATATTACAACAATAAAGTGCCTGTTTGTTTTAACTGTCTATCACTCTCTAGGGACCAATTCACATTGTACTGCACAGAATTCACATGCACCCTCTGATGGTTTCATAGCTGTTTTCCCCATATTATTATTTAATAGATTTTTTTTTTTTGAGTAGTTTTTTTCCCTCCTTATGACACTGCAGTGCTGACAAATGTTAGCAAAAGGAGAGAGAGACAGACATCTTTTACACTAAAATATCAGGAGAATGAAGTTCCAAGCAGCAGCATCCATTATCTACAGATAAGATGCTTTTCAGTCTTGGCTAACACAGGTACTGGAAGTGGTTACTTGTACCTCAATCTAAAATTATCAAAGTCAGGAAAAAGGATTAGATGTCAAAATACTTGAAGTGTATCCCTTTGATCAGGATCAAAATCAAGACTGAGCTTTGAATATGTGCTAGTACATCTCAGTGATCTTTTGAAGGGGAAAAACCTAAATTCATGAGCAAGTAATACTGTTGCTACGAATGGGAGAGGAAAGCTGACATCTTATTCTCATCTCCTAATTTGGTAAAACCATCATGCTTACAAATTCCAGTTCTTCCTTAAGAACCTGAATTCCTGCTTTTCAATAGGGCTGCATGACTCAAGTCATCTTCATGCACAATGGTGTGGGCATTGACATTTCACTCACATTTTCTGCACAGCCTCACTTACAGTCAGGCACACAACCACGTCGGTCTTTCATTTTTATCCATGACCTAAAGTAGAGACAATTCTGTATCATGCTCCATAGTGTTACATCCTATTAAACATATTAAGGAAATGTTCCTTTCCCTAGGCATGCATACAGGACATTGGGAGAAAATGTAAACAAAAAAACCAAACAAAACCAAAAAATCCAAACCCACCTAACAAAATCAGAGCAATGGTGAAGGACCAAGACAATGGGACCATATAGCAACAAGTTAGTCACAGATAAATTGACTACAGCAGAAAAAGTGTTAAAAACAGTTACAAAAGAAAATTAGTAATTCCTGCTACCTCTCAGTCATCAGGTCACTAATATTTTGACAAAATCAGAGGATGAAATTCAAAAGGAACAAGTAGAAAGGAGAAATTGTCCTTGAGGTCACTCTCCATGCAAAAAGCCTGGCACAGAAAACCTTACCAGATTAATTGTTACCCCATGGCAGGGGGCTGGACCTAGATGATCCTTAAAGCCCCTTCCATCCCAAGCCATTCTATGACTCTGTGATTAAAATTGCTACTCATTGACACGTAGAATTATGAGGTAAATAACAGAAGCGGTTTGATGGCATATGAGGGGTTTCCAGACTTTAAGAGTGAAGAAACAAATAATTCCATGCAAAACACAGAATAATGTGCAAAGGTCACATGAGGCTGAGCCAAATTCAAGCATCAAAGTGGCTACGTGGGCTCTCAAGGCAGTTGTAAAAATGAATAAACCAGTAGCACAGAAAAACCAGCTGGAAGTCAGCACACAGTAATAAATAGGACTGGGGTACTTTTAGTCCTGTATCAGCTCTTTCACAAAACAACTTCTAAGGGAAAATCACAAGTTTGAGCAGTCAATGGTAACTTCACAGTAACTTCAGTTCAAAGCCTGGATTGAAGCTTGCTATTTAGACAAAAGAAAGTTCTTCTTTGTAGTCAATAAAGATATTTTCAGGCAATTCACTGTGAATATGCACAAATTATCTTCAGACATTGTGAGACAGCATGTGAGCAAAAAAATAAATGACTGAACTATTAACTGAAATCACAGTATTGGCTAGAAGATAAGAGAGCAGGGGCAAGGATTATAAAAATTAAACTGTTAGAGCTTGAAAACAAAACCATGTGAAAGATCATTCCAGCATGTCTGAGTCAAAAATAATGCAGCCAGCCAGGAATGCAATGTCAGATTTTCATTGTTCTTTAGTCCCTTCTATGATCAGGAGCTTGTTTGCTTGCTTCACGTTGAGAGATGAGTGTGCTTTTTGACTTTTTAAAACGATGCCTATTATTCACATGGTAGGTTCATGCACACCATCATTGTGACAGCAAGTTGCTTTTTGACCAGGAAGATAAAAGACAGCTAATTCATCTACAAAAGTCACTTGCACTGGAAGTACTCCACCCCTCATTAGGATACAAAGTAAGGCTGCATACTGAAAATGCCTTGAGCACCCACCTTCCAAGAAAAGCTTGTTTAAATTTCATTTCTTGTGGTATAAAATGGTACAAACTCAAACCCTGGAGAAAATGACCGACACTAACTGTTGCCAATTTCATTTTTTATTTATCTGAAAAAAGAAAACAAGGTTCAAGAATTCCTAGTTAGTATAAGTTTCGTTAGACTAAAATACATTGTAAATCAGCAGCTTAGTTCACAAAGAGCTTGCATGTCCCTTGATGGGCAATGGCTAGAAAAAAATCCAACTCTGACTCAATGAAGTTGTTGATTCTGGTGCCCTTTCCATTGCAAGTAAAGATGAAAAGCACAATTACTCACAGCCTAAAAACCTAGGAGCCACTGAAGAGCTCCACATCAAAGTGATAAACTTGAACCTTAAACCCTTCTGTCATCCAACAAAAAGAAAAATCAAAAGAAAATCTAATGTAAAATGTTTTTTTACAGGTAAGTCACAACTATGTATTTTCCACTACATATTTAAGATATTGTCAGCCATCATATTTAAACAATTAATGGTATGCTTTGTTATCAAAAGACAGTGGCCATTTGTGAAATCCCTATGATGGGCATTCTCTCAGTTTTGAAATGATGACACCCAGAGACATTGCTTTCAGCAATTTGAATCATTATACATCAGCCAAAATTAGCATTCAATATAATCCTAGTTTATATAATGAAAAGTATTATATATCTCACTCATACATATAGCAATTTTACACGTTCTTCTAGTAAGAACTTTCTTCACATCATGACTTCACAAGTGTTAAGCTTGTGAAAGTAGCAATTTGTTCCCAGTCTGCCATGAATGGTTCTTTGCTAGGTGCAAAAAAAAAAAAAAAGGACTTTGGTATAACAAAGACTCAGACAATACAGCCAGCAGCTAAAGAAATTACTGTGTTCTGCATTGTTACACTCCATAATTACATGAATTTAGTCTTCAAAGTTGGCTTTTGTTGTAGCATTTCTCTTTACAATGTCAGAATTGCCTTTTGATGGAGTCTGAGATTTTCCTCTTTCTGGCCCACAGTGCTATGGATAATGCCTTTCTCATCAAGTTTTGAATTCCCAGGAGCAATGCTATCAAGACTAAGACATGTTCCCAGACCGAAACTAAGGTTTTCTGAAGAAAAATTGTTAGCTGCAGCTACTTTCAGTCTCCTCCTCTGCCTTCTCTCCGCTATTCCAAAAACATCTTAAGCTAGAACCCTCCTCCTATTCCTTCTGATAAACTTCAGCAAAAATCCAGATAGAAGTCTCAGCTGAGCATTTACACACACAGAGCCAAAGAAAAACACCAAGATAGGCAGGAGCAAACATTTCACTTATCACTTAAAATTGGAGGTCCAAATAACTTGACATTGACTGAATACATCAGGAATCAGAGAGAAATAATGTACAGGTAGATATGGATCTGAACTNAGCTCCACATCAAAGTGATAAACTTGAACCACAACTAAAATTTCCTTATAAAGTTACCAAATTTATTCTGGAGTGGTTCTGCTTGTGCATGTTTTGAAAGGATTAAAACTTTGTAGCATATTAAACCCTTCTGTCATCCAACAAAAAGAAAAATCAAAAGAAAATCTAATGTAAAATGGTTTTTTACAGGTAAGTCACAACTATGTATTTTCCACTACATATTTAAGATATTGTCAGCCATCATATTTAAACAATTAATGGTATGCTTTGTTATCAAAAGACAGTGGCCATTTGTGAAATCCCTATGATGGGCATTCTCTCAGTTTTGAAATGATGACACCCAGAGACAAACAGTCCAAGACTGAAGAGCTCCTTTCAGCAATTTGAATCATTATACATCAGCCAAAATTAGCATTCAATATAATCCTAGTTTATATAATGAAAAGTATTATATATCTCACTCATACACATAGCAATTTTACACGTTCTTCTAGTAAGAACTTTCTTCACATCATGACTTCACAAGTGTTAAGCTTGTGAAAGTAGCAATTTGTTCCCAGTCTGCCATGAATGGTTCTTTGCTAGGTGCAAAAAAAAAAAAAAGGACTTTGGTATAACAAAGACTCAGACAATACAGCCAGTAGCTAAAGAAATTACTGTGTTCTGCATTGTTACACTCCATAATTACATGAATTTAGTCTTCAAAGTTGGCTTTTGTTGTAGCATTTCTCTTTACAATGTCAGAATTGCCTTTTGATGGAGTCTGAGATTTTCCTCTTTCTGGCCCACAGTGCTATGGATAATGCCTTTCTCATCAAGTTTTGAATTCCCAGGAGCAATGCTATCAAGACTAAGACATGTTCCCAGACCGAAACTAAGGTTTTCTGAAGAAAAATTGTTAGCTGCAGCTACTTTCAGTCTCCTCCTCTGCCTTCTCTCCGCTATTCCAAAAACATCTTAAGCTAGAACCCTCCTCCTATTCCTTCTGATAAATTTCAGCAAAAATCCAGATAGAAGTCTCAGCTGAGCATTTACACACACAGAGCCAAAGAAAAACACCAAGATAGGCAGGAGCAAACATTTCACTTATCACTTAAAATTGGAGGTCCAAATAACTTGACATTGACTGAATACATCAGGAATCAGAGAGAAATAATGTACAGGTAGATATGGATCTGAACTACTTATACAATGCTAAAGAAACTCAGATTTGCTAAAATCTATGTAGCCAACAATGACATAATTAAAGAATCCAGAGCAGTCCAGTCTCACTTGTGTCTACGTTTGAGTTTGTTTGGGCTTTGCATTAGAAAATCACGATTACAACGAAATTAAACAAAATGAGATGAGACAAGAAGCAGCTTCAATAATGGAAATCAGCTTTGAGCTGTGTGTTTATCCTCCGTTTAACCAAGTGCTTTAATTTCATTGTAGCAATGTTGCTCCCTTACGTTTATTTATTTTTCCCTTTTTTTCCCCCACAGTTGAGCACATATAAGTCCTGTTGAGAACACTCACATATTAACTGAAAACATGCATACAGCTGGATCTCAGGGGTGAGAATGATACTAACCTTACTGCCTGGCCCATGGGCAAGCTTTCTGGGAAATACTTGTCACCCCATTTTCCCCAAGGGATCCAAATATGAAAATAAAACAATTATTTATTAACAGTAGCAATATACATTTTTTTTTCTGTTCTTAAGACATTCAGAAGCGCATAATTGTGTTAAATATCATATCATACTGCCACAAATAGAATATATAAGGTAAAAATCAAATGAAACATTAAAGTTACTAATTAGTAGTTCAGAACAGGGCATTTTTAGTGTGGAAGCTTCTCTGAAACTATTATTTGATATTGCTAAATGTTCTATTGTGAAGGAAAGCTCATTACCACAGAAGTTGGGAGAAGGTCATTTTAGAACATTCCCGCAGCAGATCAGTGTCTTTTAGTAAGAGAGCTATGTAAACAACAGACATTCATAATTCAGAAAGACAACTTTGAACTTAGAACAAAAAACTTATCTCCTTCAGGGAAAAAAAAAAAAAAAAAGGCAAAAAAGAGGAAAGGATATTCCTCACCATAAAGGCAATTTCAAAAACTCATATCNAGAGAGCTATGTAAACAACAGACATTCATAATTCAGAAAGACAACTTTGAACTTAGAACAAAAAACTTATCTCCTTCAGGAAAAAAAAAAAAAGGCAGAAAAGAGGAAAGGATATTCCTCACCATACAGGCAATTTCAAAAACTCATATCACAGGCAGAATTATTTTCTATAGGTTTAAAACACAACAATTAAAGCAACACCCTTTGTTTGGAGAAACTCACTCTTTGGCTGAATTCTTCACCCTTCACACACTAAGCTGAGAACCACAAGGCACTGATATTTGATAATTATACTGGTTTCATCTTTTATTTGCAAAGATTTATATAAAGAAATGCAATTCAGTACTACAGATTTCTGAAGCGTAAAAAGTAAAAGTATCATCATTGCTGGTGTTGCTATAACAAGTGACCCGAATCAAAATGGTCTGACCTTGAATCACCATAATGTATTAAAACAGGAATTTTACAGCTTTTCCTTTCCTATTCAACCCTCCACAAGGTTACATTATCCTAGAGCTGTCACAGAGTTCTGCTTTGTTAGCACAAGTTCATTGTAGCAGAGATTCTAACAAGCCAACTTTATTTTTCCAGTTATGCTTTTTACAGAATATATTCTATTTCTATGCAATGTCTATCGAAGAAACTGAAATAAGAATTTCAGGCTTTTTACCAGGTGAAAAATGTACCAACTCGTTGAGAAACCGAGCAAGTGACACCTGAGCACTGTGGGAATAACTAGATCAGATGTCACTGAAAGCAAACACCAAGCCAATACCTTCAACAGGATACACTCGTGGTGAGTATCTGACAAAAGCAGCAAACACATTGAATCAGACCTCTTTTCTTGGAATGCGTTCTCCATACCAAGGGACAGGGCTAAGCACTGGAGTCACCTTGACTCAGCTCACAGAACACGCAGGGCATTGTACCACGCCAAAGAGAAAAATCCCCAAGTTATTTGTGACAACCTGTCCATCACCTCAAGGGCACTGCGTGGAACAGTTTCCCTGGATGCACTCAGCACAGCTGGAATCAAAAAGGTTTCTGGTTTAAACATACTTGCACTATGCCCCAAAACCATAGGTTGCCATCCCCATTACAATCTTGGAAAGGGGAAAAAAAGCTCTGTAAAAATTTAACTGATTTCCGAAAATCAAGGCTCTCTCTATGATCTCTATCTAGTGAAGAACCCCTCTGGTGGCATCCTACCTATAAACACAGATGTGAATTAGGCCAGTTTTTCCTACCTACAAAGATGAAACAACACTAACACATCCTGCTACAGAAGTTCAGACCGGCCAGGCAGCAGCGCACAGAAGAAACTCAAGCTGTTAACCTCAGCCAGCTACAGAGGACAAGAGTGAACAGCAATGATTTGCTACTTTAGACGCTTAAGCGGTAAATATACATAACAAAACTTTAAAAAGCTGGCCACACACAATACTGAGCCTTTCAGCAGTCACTTATTCAAGTACTAAAATACTCCGGGGGTTCATTACAGGGATACCTGGTGGAAAGCACATCAACTGTGTCAGCTGCCATTATCACAGTCAGCCAAAAAATCCTGCAGAATCCCCTAATCATGGTTTAGCAACAAGATTCCGGTGATGAAACACATAGCTGAGACAAGCCAGCAATAAATCTGCTCTCAAATACAGTACCTCAATTACAACTGGTCATTGTTTGCTTTTTCCCCAGGTGAAATTAATTACCTAGAGATCATTCCCGAGATACTGTAATGCCAACCTTTCATCGATGTCCACTTCTCAAAAAGCAAAGGAGCCAATAAAGGATTAAACTCCACAAATTCCACAAACATTATCAAAACTCCTGCTTGTTCCAGTACACTGAAATTTTAGTCTACATAATTTTGCTGGGTTTGCCCACCTAAACTCACAGAGAGCACAAGTGACCAAGTTTTCACAAGTTAGCTTTGTTACAAGAGCTCATTTGAGCAATTAGCCAAAACAATAGTTTAGATAACAAAAGGAAGACCATCTTTGGCGTTCAAGAGGCAAGGCAAGCCTAAAGCTGCACTTTTCATAGCTTGTTCAAGTACACTTCACTCAGGTGAAAGTGTAAAAGCACGCAAACAATCCAAGTCAAAGCTCATCCCCGTGGCTGCAAAAGGACGGACCACAGATCCTAGAGGGGCACCAGCCTCCTCCCATTTCCAGAGCTGCTTGCACAACGCTCGAAACACTATTGAGTTGTAACATTAGTATATTAAACTATTGCTTATCTGTAGACAACACCCCCCCACACCTACGGAGAAGTGCCTCACATTAGAACTGCTAAAGACCCTTCCAAACTCCACTTCCAACAATTCACTTTCCTTTCTCACTTCCAAAAACTCAGACCTACCTCCACCTCCAGCAGCACCATCCAGAGCCAGACACAAGCACCAACACTGAAGCAGCTCCCGCAGATATAGGCAGGCTGGCCCTCCCACCCCCAGGTGTTTCCAATTGCCATCACCCCTAGGTGTTTCCCATTGCCATCCCTGCAGGTTAAATCCTGCCAATTAACCGAGTAATGGGGCCCAACCTCCTCCCCACCTTAAAGTTCATATCTCATTTATTTCTCATTATATTTTTACTATTATATCTCATTTCTTTCATGTGCCATAACCACAACAGAACCCTCTTCTGCTCAAGAAAAATATTTATAATTGTTTTAAGGGTGCAGTCCTACCACAGGACCTCACCCACAGGGCACACCTGAGCCTGATCTCTCTCATTCACTGAAACCCGAGATTACTGGAACAGCCAATGGTGTAGAAATAACATCCTGAAATGTGGCAAAAAATACCAAAAGAAATTATTATAATAAACAGAAAATAGTCTGCCCTCATAGTATTCAAATTGAATAAGATTTTTAATAAGAAAGAGTTAAAAGAACAGGGAATAACTGGGTAGCGTTTTGCTTCTCTGCAGTGCTTGATTTAACAATAGTCTGCAACAAACAACAATTACTCAGATTAGCACCTCTTCAACACCTTTTCAAAACTGCGTAATTAAAAAAATGAGGGCGAAGCAGGGGAGAAAGTGTTTTTTTCTCACTGTTTAATATTAGGTATATGTTACCAGACTCCGGACCACAGGATCTGTGGAAGGCAGCTGGCCCTTTTGAATATTCATTTTTGAACGTCGATGGTGCCTGCAGCAACCCCAGGGCCTCAGTGACCCCTGTGCTGGCAAAGGGCTCTGTCACTCTGTCCCTGTCCCTGTCCCTGTGTGTGAGCAGCTCCAGGCCAGGGTGGGTGGCAGACACAGCAGGAACAGGCCTCACCCACGTCAGGATGGGTTTGATTCTCACATTGTCACAGCCTGAATTACCGGTAATGGTAATTCTCAGGGAGGGCACTGTCAGTGTGTACCAAAGGGATGCCAATTCCAAGTGCTCGGGAATGCTGGACCATCCCTGGTGAGGATGTGGAAAAGCACCTGAGTGCCCACAGAGAAACAGAGTCTCTTTGCTGGCTGTTTCAGACTAATTGAGAGGCCTCCGAGGCCGCTGTAAGAAATCCTGGGGGGAGTTCTTGTCTGTTCACTGCAGGAAGGCACCACCCTGTGCAGAGAGAACTTCTTATTCTCACCATTTTGAAATGTCTGGGGACACCAGAAGGGTCTTTGTCTTAGGTGCAGAATGACACTGGTGGATTTTTTTTTTTCCCTGTACTTATCAGCTCCTTTTTATATCCTTTCTGAAGAAGGGACATGTGAATACTGTATTGGGTTAGCATGTGTGCAAGCACTCATTATCTAATTATGTATTTTATAAAAGTACCATGCTTATTTGTTTTGACAGTTTCCCAATGCCTGATGAAAGAAAAACCAAAGCAGCATGGTTCAAAGCTGCTCTTTTTGAACTTATTGATAGATTTAAAAAATGGCTGTATGAGAGAATATTTTCTTTCTTCTTTTTAACTTTTACAGAGGGTAAGGCTTGGTGTTGGAAGTACGAATCAAAAAAGAGAGGCTGTTAAGACAATGTTTTCTAGCTATTTTCTAATAGTGTGAATATACACTTGCTTCTACAATCTGTTTTGATCTTTCTATATCTTCATGCACACACATCTATAAATATGCAAATATTTAACTATTTTTCCCTTTATTTCTTCTTATCCAAAAGACAAACATTTACATCTTGGTTTCTGGGCCCTCAAATACTACAAAATACCTTTACTGTATTATTTTCAGTGGAATTCTATTAATTCAGATCAACTGTCTGACAGATTTCATGACTGTGCTGCCAAAATTGCCAATTCCCTCACAAAACCCAACTCATTGCAGACTCCTGAAGCTGAGAGTTGCAGTTTGCAATCATTTTTTGCTGATGTCTCATACTCATCTTTGTGAGTAAAATCAGGGATGAACACCTTTAATTTAAAGTTCTGGTCACATTCAGTAGAGGTGATAGATTTAAGTAAATCTAAGGATTAATGGAGGATTAGCTGTTAATCTGAGAGCCACATTAACAGAGATGCAGAGGCCAAACCTCAGCCCTGCTGGCATTTGATGCTGGCACACACCCACCTCGATGATCCCACTTGCAAGGGGCATAAAAGCAGTTTTACAACGCAAGAACAGAGCCTTGAAAAAATGGAAACTCAGTCTGCCCAAAGTTGATGGATATTAAGACCAGTGTGGCTGCCAGACCAAGGAATCAGTAATTCAGGTAAGGTCAATCTGCTCTTAGGTGCTGAACCATGCCTGAAGCAGTGTGGGACATCAGCAGCTACAGAAAGAGCTGATACCCATCCCTTCACCACGAGCTGTAAAGTTATGGTAACATGGCATAAAAGAGCCCCACACAAAACTCAAACTATGTCTCAAATGAATTAAAATAAATGTATATTTTTATAGGCTTTGATTTATGAAGACGAGCATTTTATTTGCTCTGAAAGTAAATTGTGTTTGCAAGACTGAGGCCTTTGTCTCAGTAAAAATACAATTATCACAGTTAAATCTATACATCATGCTCAAGTCATATCGTGTATATGTGCCAATGGTCAAAAGATGTAAAAATAATTTGTGAAAATTTAATTACTTTAAAAAGCAATCAAAAGAGTGGACAAAACACCAGGCATAGTCTGCTGCTCTTTCTTTCTTCTTCTAATGCGTTCATTTAGATTTATGAATTGTTTATAATTTTTTGATGTAGAATTGGATTTCAAGATCTCACAGTATCTCTTGATCAGTGAATTTTTTTCTCAATACATTTAGGTTCTTCCTTAAAGTCAATTTCACAGTAATACCTGTATGGGAAAAATGTTTTTAGTTTGTAGCAGAATGCTTTTTCTCTAAAGGAAGCCAAACCAAAGTTTCTAAAATCTCTCTTTTTCATTTCTATCACAGGGCTCAATGAATCCCCATAGATTACATACCCCACTGACTATTTATTTGAACTATCTTGATCAAATAGATGTGTAGCTGCATAACAAATAACCTGATAACCAGTGTTAGAGACATTAATTTTCCAGAGCACTAAATCTTCATACAATTCAGTTCTTTCACTCAGAAAAGCACGTCCTATTATATATGGCTCATATCTATATAGAAATCTCCAGGTAGTGTAATTTCAGCTTTCAGGGTGAAAAACTTCACTATTTATTGAATAAATGGTAGGTCTTTAAAATTACCAGCAGACATTCATAGTCACTAACAACTTGAAAACCAGGCAAGTCTCTGTTGCTACAGCTGTAATGGGAAAATACACCCAGATTCACGTGATATTCATGAGCTCAAAATTTACTCATAGATAAATCTTTGGAAATCCTATTAAGGGTAACACCTTGAGATGTCATGATTAATCCACACCAGTCCTTCAGGAAATCTTTGTGTAGTCACTTTGAATGCCCCAGTAATTAATTCCTCAATGTCATTTGGCTTGACTCAGGAACATGATCTAGACTATGCTGGAAATAATGTTGTCCTCCTCATTGTAGATGAGAAGGATATATGACAATTATCCCTAATTTATGCCCTTTAATTTTAGAGGTAATTATATATTTTCATTTTTCTTAAAACATGATAAAGTTTTTGATACTTTATTGCACAGGTACATACAGAGAAATATTGATTTTTAAAACTTTTGACTGTGGGATAACATGGGAATATTGTTCATGATACATTTCTCAGGATGGGGCAAAGTACTAATTTATTTGGTCCAGAAGATAATATACCCCTAGTCACAGATACAGAATAGAGAGAAGTCTGAGTACAGGGAGCTTTATAAGTTAATATTTCCACTTAAGAAAAAAAAAAACAAAAAACAAAAAAAACAGCAACAACAACAACAACAACAACAACAACAACAACAACAACAACAAAAAAAGCAAAACAAAACAAAAAAACCCAAAAAACCCACAAAAAACCCACAAAAATCAATTTTGTACATAATACAAAACCATTATAGCCTACATATAAAAATGGGCAGATTACTGTATTGATGAATACTGTCAATTATTTTGGCTGAGCTTTGATGTCCTGCTCTCATTTCTGGATTTTTTTTTTTTTTTAATTATACACGCTAAGAATTTTGGGAAAATAAAAAAAAAGAAGTTGGCCAAATGAAATCTGTAGTTGATGCAGATGCCCCACTCTAAAAGAGGGAAAGCATCATTTACAACTGAAATCTCTCCAGTTTTGTCATTGATTAAAGATGAACTCAAGATTTTATATATTTGGGGAGAGAGCACATATTTGGAGGAAATCCAGACAAGATTTCTTAGATATTTACCACAAGAAGTATTGTCTTGAATTGAATTTACATGCAGAATAGAATATATATCTAATTAAATAGGCTTTGTCCATCTGAACATCTCAAACCCATCCATATGATTCAGCTACCCTCATTTTAGTGCATTTAAGAGCTAGCAGGACATTAAAAGCTACTAGATCAGAGCTAAATCCTTTAATGGTGTGAATCTCAGATTCAAATCCCTTAGGAGATGAGCCATTTCACTTGTAAAATTTATTCATATTTAAAGTACTACTTGTAATACTTTAACTGAAATCACACACAAAACTAGAGACTACTCATGGAAAATAAAAGCATGGGAGACAAAGAGGCAAAAAATCAACTGTTGTGCCCAGAATCCAGTCTTTAACAGCAATATGGTTGAAATTCAGTGTGTATGTACAGATATAACACACATATGTATGTGAAGTACAGAAATAGACATCTATATACACTGGATATATGCACTCATGTGCAAATACATAAACACAGACGTAGTCTGACACACTTTGGTAGTTCTATGTATACATATTTTATACACTCTGCTGCAGGAATGGAATTGACCATCTGGGGCTGCCCTGGAGTGACGGGGCTTGTGGCCTCCTGGCAGAGGGATACAGGTCTTTCCAACCCAGGCTAAACCAGGGTTTAAATGCTGATTTACTACTGGGACAAAAGATGTAAAAACATTTTGCAGCGAACCAAAAAGGGCAAAGCCCCCAAAGAAGCAGATTTATTACAGACATACTTCTGATGTACAATGACACGTTTTCTAGTGCATTTGGAAAACCACAGCTTATATCTGAAAAACTGACTTCCTCTAGGTATGGTTTAAGATGATTGTAAAAGCAGATGGCTCTCTAAGAACTCTGATGATCTGATCCATTAAACACTTCCATGACTGGTTTACTTTTTCTTCATTTACAAATTTAGAGGAAAACAGACATTCATGCTCATTGTCAGGTTGGAAAATTAAGAACTGAACTTCAGGAGGCAGCAGATACCTCTGCTAGAAAATTCTGTGGTATAGCAATTTCAGTACCTTATTCCAGTGCTGTTCTTTTTAAGACACTTTCACCCCTTCTAACTCAGATATCTGTGTCCTACAAAAGAGGAGGTATTGGCTGACATGAAAGATACTTAAGAAATTATATCCTATCCATAATATTAAAGAACCCTTAATGTAAGACAAAAATAACCAAGGTTGTTATTGTTCCTTGGCAGAAGGATTCCATTGTTTGGGTCACCAGACACAGAGAGCCACACATGTCAGATGAGGTTTGAACTGTATTTGAAAAAGGGAAGAATAAATAAGTGTGATTTAAAGTGTAAAGACAATCACATTGGAAAGGTAACTATCTCCTCTTCAATAACAGCAGTAGAAAAACTGAGGGGAGCCAAATGGTGACACACTGCTGACTTTGCACAAACAGACTGTAGCCATGTTTATTCGCTTTTCCTCCAGACTTTTATTACATTTTAAAATTTATCTGTTTCTATTCTATTGATTCTCCATAGCAGTGAAGGCTAAATTAATTTTGTTGTGTGGGTCATTTGACGTATCAGGAGACAAATTTTGCCTGTTAGACATGGTTTGGAGGAGAAAATGCAAGTCTAAGTGTCTGAGGTTTGGCAGTTTACAAATCAATTATTTCTGTTAGAGAGCCAACTGCCACACCAACTGGGAAAGAGATTATATCAGATTACTGCAGTTTTAATTAGCTGATCGTGACAGGCAAGGCTTGAAGAGGAAAATAAATCAATCAGAAACTGCCAAACTTGGTCAGCCGAGCACACAGAGCCATTATTGAATCTTAGACATTGTTCTGAAGCAGAACTTGATCTCCAGGGCTCTGCCAGGGGACCTGCCTCACACAAGCGATCCATCTTAGAGCCAAAGGTTATTCTGGAGCAAATATCTCCAAACATTTGTTATAATTAGCCTCGGACAAGGTCTGTGGCAAAGCAGAATCTCATTAGAGAGGAAGGAGGAACAGAGCACGTTCACCCCAGTGACATGGCAGAGCATCAAATGCTCCTGCACATGGGAGCTGTGTGTGTGTGCAGTACATGCGTGTGGGGATGCACTTTTGGGCACAGAGCAATGCATTTTGGCTGACAGAGTGGAGAGAAATTTCTTTCACCCATCCAAGGGACTGGAGTGCTTCAAAACCGAGCCACTATTTGCCTTTCTATCTCATTGCCTTTATAACAAGATAATTCTAGAGACCCAGAGCATCCTGTCCTATAAAGCAAGATTTATGGCATGCTGTCTTAGAACCTAATTTTCTCATGCCTTCCCCTCACACAGTGATTTGCTCTGTAAACTACACATGCAATGGCCTTACATCAAGATGCTCCCTTGTTGCGCAGGCAAAGGGAAGTCAAGGTTAGCACAGCTGAATTATGGTAAAAACCCCAAAACATCCAGGGACATAGAACAAGTTTCTACATTTTTGCAGGCATAAAGAAAGCAGCATGTCTGCCTCTCCCAAGGGTGTCAACTTCGGGTTAAACTTTAGGAAGTTTTGACCTTTAAATTGTACATGGACACAACTTGTTCCAAAAAAACACCCATGAATGACAGAAGGGCAATGGAGCTGGTGAAAAGTCTGGAGCACAAGTCTGATGAGGAGGGGCTGAGGGAACTGATAGTGTTAATTCTGGAGAAAAGAAGGCTCAGGGAAGACCTTACTGCTCTCTACAATTACCTGGAAGGAGGCTGGAATGCGGTGAGGATCACTGACTTCTCTCAAGTTTACAAGTGAAGGTATGAGAGGAAGTGGCCTCTCATGAGTTGTGCCATGGGAGGTTGAGATCAGACATTAGGAAAAGCTTTTTCAGTGAAAGAAATGTCAAGCACTGGAACAGGCTGCCCAGTCACCATCCCCAGAGGTATTCAAAAGAAGCGTAGATTCGGCACTTAGGGACACGGTTTAGTCATTGGCTTGGCAGTGTCAGCTTAATGGTTGGATTAAAAGGTGTTTTCCAATCTAAATGACTGTGTGGTTCTATCATCCTCATGCAGATATCTGGGTGACAAGGACCTGGTACAGTCCTTTCAGCCCCTCATGTGCCCAGATTCCGCCAGAAGAGCATATTCAGCCTCAGTCTAACATTTATTGATGCCAATTATGTGGTTCACCCAGGGACTGGAGTTGATTCAAAATCCGATTAAATACACACTTCAGAAAATGGTTGGATCAGAATGACATTGTTCAGCCTTTTGCAACATCAAACCATTCCTGGTTAACTGTTTAAATACCTTCAGTATTTCAGCTGTAAAATATATTTTGTTCTGGAGACGTAGAAAATGGCAAAGCATTTCTTATTCTTGTACATGAGCATCCTACAGCGTTTTTGTCCCATTTGCTAAACTTATAGTCTACTTACAATCATATTTATGTGGTTATTTATGTGCCTTTCTTTTACTCTGTTAAACAGCAAGACCAATATCTAGCAAATAAAAAAATTAAAAAAAAAAAAGGCAAATTATACGATAAGTAGAACCAGTGCATGTCATTTCCATGCATTTTGTGAACTTCTGTCCCTGATGTTTGGCATCACCCAGTATCTCCATGTGGGGTGTCTGTTTTGCCTAGTCTTTCTTTGGGTTTCATTGATCAGGTGGGTGCAGAAGCAGAACTTCTTTGTCACTTTACTGGAAGCTGTCTGGATGGCTGCAAAGTGTATCATAAATCAATTCTGCTCCGAGGAGGGCTTGCAACAAAGTCAATAACAGAGCAGGAAAGCACACATGCTATCAGAAGAGCCAGAAAGAAAGAAGGGAAAAGCCTGGTACAGGCTTAAAAAAAACCTAACTGAGCTGCAGCCAGCTTTTGTCAAACACGTGCTACAAGGCCACAGTGCTTGTTTGCTTCCACATCCTGTTTTTAATGCCCTGCCAGTTAACACACCACCAGGATGAGTTCAGACTAAAGCAAGGATCTTCTGTGAGCAGCTGAAAAGTAGAGGGTGTTAGTTCACTCTTCAAATAGAAATTTCACCCTAGTGCACACTGCCCAAAACCTCCGAGGATTTATAATTACATCTTCTACTTTTGTACAATTTTTGCTTCTCGGTTCTACTGCAGCCCTCTTTTTTTCCACTTAATATTTCTCTATTGACATCTGCTATAATTATTCCTGCAATACTAGTTTATGTATTAAAGCTGGAATAAATTACGTTTATGCACAACCTACTTGGGTGATACCACTATACACCCTATTATTGTTTCTGGTCCTTCCACCTGTCTGACACACCTGTTATTCTTCTACCCAGAGTGTCCTGATCCTGGTAAACCATCCTGGCACCCATAATATATGATACAGGTTATGATGGGGAGGAAGAAAATAAAAATTTGCACAAATTCATGATGTTCTGTTAAACTCATTGTCAACAATCATTTGTCTGTACTAAAACAAGTAAGTGACATTACACAAAGTGTGTCAGAGTTCAGATAAAGTCTTAATTTAAATACCAATAATTATCTTCCAGTTAGAGACAGAGCACTGAAATCATTAGTGTAATTTGCCAATGTGTGTGAAACCAGTAACGAAAGTCCTCTGGGTTTAACACAGACTTAAATTTTCTTATAGTTTGTTTTTGTGATGAATATTAATACTCCGAGTCTCCCAGTTTAAAGTTGCTTATTTTTTGATTTTCTTCTCTAATAGAAAGGTTGGTTTTCAAAGAAAGCTTAGTGCTTTTTTGCTGGTCCCTTTGTTCAAAAGTGTAAGGATTTTAAGCAATTCCTTTGAGAGTCATTAGTCTTAACTTAAGACAAATATGAAAGTTAATTAAAAGTTTAGTTCATTGACAGATAAAATGAAACTTTACAGTTATTCACTCTGGAAAATAATGAACAGGATTAGCTACCAGCTAGTAAGTAAAGACTATGAAAAAACACAATTTAACTTCTCATCACTGCGGTCAGAAATTGTACGTTTCTGGGTTTGTTTTGATCTTTGTCTTTGCTTATTAGCTGTTATCTCTCCATAGTGATTTCCATACCTCCCTACTTGATTACCAAGTCCAAACAAACTTCTGAGAGCAGCTAAAAAACAACAGGAGTTCATATCACTAATGATGGTTTTCTTTAAAAGCACAAACGGAGATGAGGCCTGTGAAGGTGTAACCTTCCCCTCCTGCTGCAGTCAAAGAAAGAGAATTTGCTTTTCATTCTCTGTAGAGTTTTTCCGAGCTCCCAGAATAGCCTGAAGGGAATTAAATTTTTTGCCTAACAAGCAGTGCACTTTGCAGATTGATTTTTTTTTTCTTGCCTGGGCAGTTCTACCATTTCTGCCTTTAAGAATTAACTCTGGAATTTGATGACTGCTCCAAAGATGTTCTGACCAACAGGTTATACAAAACAATAGTTTCTTTTTCAGCACCTTGAGTTCTAGGACAAATAAGGAAGGAAGACACAGAGACTGCTTCTTTTCTCTCTGTGTAACTGCAGCATTGCTTTCCTGAGAGCAGGAGTTCAGTTTCTTATTAAAATAGACACTGGGGAACCATGGGGGATGTTTTGCTTTCCCCTGCACTCTACACTCTGTCTCAGTTGAGTGGTACCCAGCAGGGTCCATTCTTTTCCAAACACTTTTCTTCCCCATCTGATTGCTAATGTGTGATGAAGGGAGCATGAATTTTGAATGCAGCAATTATCATTCAATAGATAGGTTTAAATGCTCTAAATGCTACTTAAATCCATAGAGGAAAACTTTTTTTCATACTGCTGGAAGAAAAAAGCCATTGAAATAAAGTGGAACCACTTTTTCTAGAATTATGTCTCTTGAACTGCTGTTGTGGTTTGACTCTCAATAATTCTCTTATTATAACCTGAGATAAAATTCATTAAAGCTAAAGGTCTCTTTTTAAATTGTTTCAGCTAAAAACATGTGTCCCATGTATCATCCTGTGCCTGATGCTGACCAATGTAGAGTCACACAGAAATACACAGACATCCAGTACGGACTAAAAAATTCCCTGACTTTGTTTTAAATATGTAGCTCAAACCACAGCCTGGAGCATCAAGAGATTTGCTAAGCTACAGAATCGAATTAGTTTCTACAAATACATAATTCTTTCTGAACTTATGTTGACTTAGGATACATAACCTAAGAGCTAGTTTTCCTTATCAATCCCCCTCTGAATGCATGTTATGATATGCAGGGGATTTTGAACGGTGGCTTTGAATGGAATGACAGGTTCTGCAAGTGTTGAGGAATCACTGCACATCCATCATATCCCATGAAGCCAGGATGACTTATTGAACCTCATGACTACTGCTGCACAGTGAGGACTCTTGCAGAGGTCTAACAAAAAATGTGTAATTTGGTTGTCATTTCATACAGGAGAAAAACCCTTTCTAAACCTTTTGCTTTCATGGTCAGAGTCCTGGAAGTAAGAAGCACCTTGAGCTCACGAGAGGGACAGACCCACTAATGTTCATATTTAGAGACACAATCACTAACCATATTTAGCAACACACCCACTAAGGTTCATATTTAGAGACAGTAATGTTTTAGTGCAGGATAAAAACACCTTCTATCATAACAGGCAATAGAGAGGAGCTTCAAGCCAATTAGAGAAAATGGACCACAGTGAGTCAACATTCAATAGCTCATGATTTAGAAAAGTATTCACCTTGAAACAGTCAATATGTGCATTACACATGGATATTTAACCGAATACCTCACCCATAGTTTAATTAACTGTGCAAACAATTAGCAGTGCTCTAGTACAAAGACTGAAAATTCTCTGCACAGCTGAAGTGAAATTCTCCAGAAGTGAACTCTGTTATATAGCTGGTTCCACAGATTGTGAAGAGATCCTTACAGATGTCCAGGGAATCCTGCTTTTATGACACCAACTTATTGATCCATGAAAATTTTCCAGAGGAATGAAAGTATAACAAGCTGTAATAACAACCAATGCTCAGTGGCTGGCAAAGCACAGAAGCTTTAGTTGCATGCTGACCAACAATTACAGAATTATAATCCCACTCATTTCCTGGAAGGCAAATGAAGTTCAAATTAAAGACATGAGTCTTCTGTGCATCACACTAGATAACACCTCTGTAGCCCTCTCTGCAAAAAGTGAAACATCTCTTTCACTTATTCTCTGAAAATTACAATATCGATTTTTATTTTCTAATTACCTTTAGGAGGCGAGTAGCTGTATTTTTTTACCTTTCCAGCCCCTGTCTTTGCCTTCCCAAGTAGAGAAGCAGGCTGTGCAAGGTGAAGGCTTCCCAAGACCTGGAGGACCCACAGGGAAAGAGAGCACAGTGCTCTTCCAGGGCTCCTCTTGACAGAGGGAGCTCAGGAAAAAGCACCGCAGCCATGCCTTATTCCACCTGCACATGGTGCTGTCCCCTGGGCTGGAAGGCAAGGAGCTGATCTTCCTTCAGGAGCCACACACTATCCAGGGGTGATCCCAGATAACTCTCTGGGAAGCTCCTGCGTATTTCAGACTAATGTCACCAGCAAACACTGCTCTGAAAACATTTTTAATGACTGACCACTGGTCTACAGTGTTGTGAGACACCTATGAACAAAACATGGGAAAAACACCATGGGGCAGCAGACTCTTACTCAGAAAATGCTGGGGGAAAGAGAGAAAGCATAGAAATATTGATCAAATGGCAATATTTTTGCACTTTTGTTCTATTACCAGAGGCTCCAAGTGCAGCAAGTTTCCAGTCAGATCAGCAGATCTTAAGCAAACATGGAAATGCTATCTTGCACCAGCAGTTTTCACTTTTTGTTTTCATTTGAGTTTTCTTAGTTATTTTCCTGGGAAGCTACATGCAGTAAGTATAAGCCTGCTGTCATTCAGCTTTAGTGAACTTTGTGGTCCATAGTCAACTTAGTCTTCAGAATCTGTGTGCCAGAGGTTAAAAGCTCTGAATCTTGCACCCTTCTGAAAAATTGATTTGGTATAGCTTGTCATTTTAAGAGATGGATTGGCTGCCACAAGTGTAAGGATGCCTTTTGATTTCATTACTTCTGTTCCTATTTAAATCTGTGGTCAGACTGAATGAGCAGAATTCAAGCTGTAAAATGCCAGGGCAGATTGGGAAGGCTGAAATAAGAGCATCCCAGTGGACAATGATGGTTCTCCTATGAGGTAAATGCTGCATATCAGGGGGTTCAAATACTACTGGTGAAGATCACAGGAAGGAAGAAATTAGAAAGTGTAAATAAAAAAATAATCTCAGTCACTGTAAAACCCAGGTATTTATTTTCATAGCAGCTGATCTATAGGAAAAGCAATCGACTCTTGACCAAGATGCAACAGCAAGCCTGGCTTAGCCTTCTTAACCTTTGCCAATTGGTTTATAAAAGTTTAACTGCATCTGTCTGTCTCCCGTGGACCAGTGGAGAAGACACACCAAATGCTGACATAGATACTGTGCAGGGCAAGAACAGAAGAAGGAGGAGGTTTCCAAAGTCAGCCACTGGGACATGCAGTACCTTCTTTCCCCTGCCAGGCCAAGAATAAATCTTTTTTTAAAGCATAGTATTTTCTCCTGGAAATCACTTTCCTGTAGTAACCTGCAGAAATAATTTTCTCATTCCCCAGAAATATACTTATGGACCTGCTTGGAAGCACCTGTAATAGATAAATTACAAGGTCCTAAAAAATGGCCTTTAAATTCATCTTAGCAAAGCATAAAACTTATCTTAGTCGAGAGGGGTGCTGAGCCAAGAGCATCCTGAGCCACTGGGGGCCAGAGCTTTCCTGGCACCGCTGCTGCATTCCTCTCTCCTGCCTTTCACTTCTGAAAACAAAAGGGTGGCATTTCGTCATTGTTTCTTGCAATAAAGTGAAGATGGTCAGCATCTGACAGCAAAAAGAAAGCAAGGAGCTACTTGGTGTCATGAAAAGAAGAGATAAGGGGTTTTTCTTCCTCTAAGAAACTTAAAATCTCCTTTCAGAAGAAAAGCAGGGAAACCCCAGAGATACTGTACACCATGTTGTGAGTATGACCTTGGTACGGCTGGGGAAAGTTATACAACATGAACTGCCCAAATTACTCCTCTTCGTCTCGAGTGGGAGTGCTTCTGAACATGCTGGTATCTGAACGTTATTTTGTGCCTCTATTTTAGGATATATTTAGACAAAATCCAATTTATCTTCGAAAAGAAGTCTCTCCCACTAAAAGTCCGAAGTATATGCACTAATTATTTACATCCTTTTTATGACAAGAAAAGGTCTGTTTATTTAATGTTACAGTTCATTAATTGACTTTCATTTCTTAATAACAGCCAATTGAATTTTTTGGTGACTGTGTTTTGTCTGGTTTTACTTTTGGCGATCAGTAAAATGATACACGATCTGAAAAAGTCATGGATGCAAACTGCTCTTCAAGGTACATCAGTATCAAAAGGTACTCAGTGACTCAGTTTGTCTTCTGAGCCGTTCAACCATAAAAATAATACAAAAATATTAACACTTCATGATACTTCTCAAATAATTTCTTTCAGTTCCTGTAACTGAGTGACAATGTTGCAAAATAAACCCCACAGAAAAAAATGGCTTGGAGATATAAATTAGCTTACAAATTTATTAATCAAATAGCATTGTTGGGATGTCCAGGCTCCACGGCTGCTGCTACTCCCAAGACTGTCACTTTGTTGGGAAGAGCTGTCACCCTCTCAGTGGCCATTTATTGCACAGACCATGTTCCTGACAACCGCACTCTGTTTTTCAGACTGAGAGAGATTCTAAGTAACTGGGGAGAGAATATAACAAACCTAACACTTTGCTGACCTCTCTGCTGCCAAACGGGATCCTCCCACTGCTGTCATATCAGCGGCACAAATTAAGAGGGTTTGTGCACTTCTGTGATATTCCTCTGAACGCCGGCGATGAAGAGCTGCTCTTATGTAGGGCACTGCCTCATCACAGGAATTAGATACAAATTCTCAGAGAAGCCTGGGGATCCTGAATTTTTAAAGGAAGTGCTAAGGACATAGGAGAGGTCACAGATGTTGAGATCCAGCCTCAAGCATAGTTTAGGAAGGTGGTTTTCTCTGCTGGGCTAAATTACCTGAGCAAATTCCCCTCTATACTCACTTGTAACTATGTACCTCAGCACAAGTGAACCATAAATGCACAACCTTGAGATGTCTCTTTTGTTTACCAGTTTCCTGCTTTCTTTATACAGACTTTTCAGGCCACTATAAATCAAGTAGATTAGCTGGTCTCCTTATGGGAGTCCTATAATCAAAAAATTTTTTTTCCCTTTCTCTATTTCCAAAGGTACAGAAAGAATGTTGAAATCATTATTATCAAGAACAATCACACATTTAGGGCATTCTTAAAGGTGAGGTGGGCTCTTATCAAGCCACCTTTCTTTCTGAGGGTTCTTTCTGGGGTTGCTCAGAATGGGTTCCTGGCATGACAAAGGAAGGACTTGGAGTTGTTTCTAAGGGACCATTCCCGCAGTGTGAACAGGACATTCTGCAGGCCAGAATGAGAACACACCATGCACAGTATAGACAGTATTTGAGCAAGAGAGAAAGGAGAGAACAAAAGGAAGACAGCTGGGAGAGAGGAAGGATTGGATTGAATGGATTTAACAGTTTCATATGGAAAAACCTTCATTTACTGAGTATGAGGAGTAGAAAGTTCAAATTCAGAGTTTGATAGCCATTATTACTTTTTAGCTTGGGTGACATGAGCATTACTTGGTGCTGGTGTTATTTGCCACAATGTCTCTGAGGGTGATGAGGATAAGAACTCAGCACATCTTAGGAAAAACAGTTTTTTCTGGCCACCTGCTCAATCACCAACTGTTCACACTTTTTTTTTCCCACTTTTTAAAGCAAATGTGCCAAAGGATATCAAAACATATTTATCAGAACAGTAAAATAATAAACTATAACAAGGTGTCAGATTAAATAGGAAATGTAGTGGAAAGATATATTAAAAAAGTTTTGAAAAACACTCCTCTTGCTTCTGTCCTTGAAAGGTAAGTTAATCCCTCCAGTATTATTTTCTAGTTCAGCAGCTCCCTGCAGCTTCCTGAGTTTTATAGCCACAGAAACCCAAAGCAAAGGCTCCCTCCTCCTGCCACCTTGGGACTTTTCCTCCTGGTCCTCCTCTTTCCTCTGCTGCTCTCATATCCTCACACGCCCCAACACCTTTCTGTGCTGGGCACACTCACCAGATAGAAACTGCTCCCTTCCCTCCACAGCAACCACACAGACCAGGCCTCTCCCTTCTGCTGTCACCCCATCCCAAAAGCCAACCTAAAGGTCACACAGCGTCCTTGGGCACAGAGTGGAACAAACCAACCTATAAAAGCACATCCGTTTTGCCACTCTGTATTAAAGGGAGGCAGCTTCATTTGTGCAGAACTGCAGACTGCAGATATCTGAAATGGAATTTTCTGTTCTACAGAAAGAATTTCTTTCCTGATATTTTTTACCATTTAAACTCAGAAGGAAAATCAAAAAATGCAGCTTCTAACGTGACAGAAATTCCAGGTTTTACCTACTTAAAATAATTCAGAATATGTCACAGCATATTTTCTGTGTGGAATAAATCAGCACATTGGGTATTTTAAACACACATTGATTTTTTTATTAAAATAGACATGATTTCAAAGGAAAACTCAAGCATCCTATTTTAAAAATGCCTTTCTTTTTGTTTTAATAAATTTCTGTTACAGTTTTCCTTATAAGAGTGCCAATAATTTAAATTCAGTTCAGGGCAGAAACAGAATGCTTTCAACAAGCAACAATTCCAATTGTTTATTATGTTAACAGCAAAAAACATTATAATAAACTCTGCATCCAGTACTCATGAGGAAATAGCTAAATTTACATGGTAGGTTATGATTTTCAGAATCAGTGTGTAGCTGTTTTCTCAGAATTCCTAAAAATTATTCCTCCTTTAACAGGACAGCTGAAATCATTAGGCCTATTTCTCCTCTTTTCTCTCTTCCCCCCACTATTTTTAGCAATCTGTTTTATTTTCAAGGTGAAATACTTCCTTTTATTCAAGACATCTTTCTCTACTGAGGACTTCTAGGATTAAACTAAAAAAGCTGCATGTTTAATATAGTGCCACAGAGTGTAACATTCCTATCCTGATATCTTATCAAAGACTCGTGGCGTAGGAAAAATGGTCTTACAAATTTTCAGCAGGGAAATATAACTCCTTGCAGTGGCTTCAAATAAAATCCACATGTGACAGAATCTTGTAAACGTCTTAGATTTCTGAGTGCTAGAGGAGGGTCCCCTGTGCTGCATTGTCTGGCAAAGGCCACCTGTAATCCCCAAACTATCTCATGATGGAGCAGTGGAAACCATTAGGTGATGGTACAGTCTGAAGCTCAGCAATTTTCTAGTTTAAAGTTCTAAGTATAGAAAACTGAGCCTGAGGCTTCTATCCACGCTGTACTGCAGCTGATACCAGACCAGTGATGGCTTCAATTATTTCTTTTTGGAGATATACTTGCAGAGAATCTCCAGGTGTGTTAAAACCTCCTCTTTCTGGGTGAAAGTGCAATCTGTGTCTGCACCACTCAGCTGAAACACTCCATGGCTATGGAAACAACCACATTCCTCCTGGGATCACACAGGGCATGGTCAGCAATAGCACCAACATCCCTGGTTAAAAATGGAGCCTGGGAGGAGTTGCTGAAGCACAGTATCATTCATTCATTCATTCTTTCTTTTGGTGATGATTTTTCCTCATGCTGATGTAAATTCAAATGCCCTCCTATGCAGTCATATGTCGTTATCACCACTATTTCCTCCAACCTATCAAGTTGGTCACACGGATGTTTCCTATTCTGCTATGGAGTTTAGAGTTTATGGTAATCAAGTTGAAGTAAATTTAGTTAACAAAGATCTATTTGTTAAAATTTCTAAGTAAATCTGTTTGATTTTGAACCTGGCAGCCGAAGAGCTGAATGAAGGGACAAAGTACAATATCCAGAGGAGGGAAAAAATTGTCAGGCAGCTAAAGATGAAGGACCTTAAGCTCTGCACTTAGCACAGGGGCAAATACCTGTGTCAGAGGTGGATGCTGCCACATCTGCCAAAATTATTCTTTACCTTCTTCAGGAAATTATGGATGTTTGCAGGCAAATAATTGTAGTTGTCCCCTCCTTTGCATCCTCAGAGCACATTCTTGATGATGCAAGTATGGTTTCTTGAGCGTATTATCAAAGTGCTTCACTGGATGTAATAAAAAAGTAGGCCAAGAGGAAGCAAAGAAAAAGGTGTTCCAACACATGTCAGAACCCAGGAGAAGTCTAGTGTTTGTAATCCCTGAATTCTCTCTCAATGACCAGCATAGTGATTTGCTTGAGAAGAGGTGGTAAAATAGTACACTGAACTTGGGAAGAATTCTGTGCAGTAACTACATTAACAGTCCAGCTGCTGCTTTTACAAGAAAAATGGTCTAATTATTTATAATTGTGCAAATTCTATCACGGTCCCATTTTTTCTGGCACTCATCCATCCCACTATCTGTCATATAAAGCTGCTCAGAATTAAAACCCATATCCCTTCAGCACCTCAGCAAAGTGTCACTGGCCAGGGCTCTTGTTCTGATGGATGATACCAGTGACAGCTGCCAGAAAACACACTTAAATTGCTCACAGATACCTTGAAGGTGTACGCAGCAATACATATTACCTAAAAAGAACCAATATATATCTTTCTACTCGTCAGTTTTGTACTTGTACATTCTATGCTTTAATACCAACGCTTAAATCCAATTTCTCTGGAGTTACTTATTCAGACATCACTGGTATGATTAATAAAAACAGAAGTGGAATTGACAATGGCTAGATTAAAATGCCAAGTCCAGCCATCAGAAGCTCTGAATTGGTGGAGATGTATTGACAGAAGTGTGCCAAGGGTTTGGGCACTGTTGCTTTTAATGCCATTATTTCAGTATCATACGTGCATTGGCAGAACATTCACCTCCTAAACCTTACTACTGAAATAAGCCTACATTTTTATTTTTTTTTTCCCCCCAAACTGTGAGCTGATTGTGGATGGGTCATTTTCTTTTCTCTTCTATTGTTGTTGGCTAGCCAACTGTATGTACTTGATTTGTAGTGAGGCTGATTTATCCTAATTTTTAAAGCAGACACAGCCTGCAGAGAGCTTAAATGGATCTGTGAGACTTTCTAGACATGACCCGTCAGTGGATTTTGGAAACACAGCTTCCAGTCTCCTGGGATTTTGTATTTTTCGCTAAGCTTTTGTCAAAATGAGACCAACTGCTTATTTTTACTGTATTCAGCTAATTTTGAATTTAATTAATCTGACCAGATTAATTTTGTTTTCCAGTAAAACCTATTCTGCCAAAACATTTCTAATCAGCTTTAACAGAAATGACAAAATCCATTTTTCTCAAAATTTATGGCTATCATCAACAACCTTCAGCTCTGCACAAGCTTTATAGTACTGACAGTCCTAAAAACCATGGATGAAAACTGTGTTTAGAAAGTAGAGAAGTCGCTGAGATCGACCTTCAGGTCAGCTGAAGAGGCCCCAGAGGAGCACAGGTCTCCCAGCCCCCGGTCTGGGGCAAGAGCTATCTCTAATAAACACTGTAGAGATCCCCTCAACGGATGTCAACGATATTTACCTACTTAAAGCTGTGACCACAGTCACACTGAGGGTCACACTGAGGTTCCCTTGAAAATTCAGGTTGTTATTTTATAATTAGCATAGTATATAGACACACTGGACAAGGCAGTCTCAGCAATACATTTAATTCAGCAGCTAAGCCTTGGCAGTCAGGGTACCTCTTAAACACTCTAAAGCTGTTGATTTAGTTCCTGTTAATTTTAGCATGGAAGAAGCTGACCACACATTTGTTTCATGGTACTGCTGTATCCCCAGCAAGTCATGCTCTTTCTTGGAGTTAAATATATCTACTATTTTTAGGTATCCTTTTAAATATTTTTAATGAATATATAAATAAGCCACAAATAATAAAGCTCTATTGCCATTGGTGTGTTTTCCATAGTAAGGGCTTTTAAGAGATGGGATTTAGTTATATTTGTAAAGATGACATAAAAACAGAGAGACAGAAAGATCCCAGTATCAAGGCCTATTCCTTGCCCTAAAGGCAAATCATGGATTCCCAAATTTTTACTGACCAAGGTGTTTACCAAGAGACTTCAAAGCATTCCCACCCAATTTATTACTTATTGCAAATCATCTGAAAATAATCTCAAAGGTACAGAAGGTAATGTAAAATTCTGCTTAGAAACCTCACACAGGTGCCTTGGGGAAATCACAATCTGTTCTAACACTTTGCGAACGTTGTTTATGTAATTCTTGAAATCCATCTACATTGTGTATGTGATGTTTATATAATAAACCAGTAGCATGCTAAGGACCATTATCTGGTATTACAGATCACTTAACCACCAGCACTAGACCTTGAGCTATTAGTTCTAGTCAACAAACACCAACACCATCCCCCTCCAAGGACTGCCTCTTCTTTTATGCATTCCCAGGACCACACCAATCAATGGGAGAGCAGACGGGCAGCGCTTAGGACTTCAGACTGGTAGGGAGTCTTTGAAAGATTTTACTGGAAGCATGGAATTGAAGGAAGAAAGAGAGAATTTTACAGTTCTTTGTGGGTAACTCTCTGCAGGTATGAGAGGTTTGGCAGAAAAAGAAGGAAGATTGTTTTAACGGGACCCAAGCAATACAGGACGCTGATGTAATTGAGCCTGGCCAGGGTTTCTCAAGTGTGTGTTGGTGTTCCCCAGGAAATGTACAAACTTGGGGAAATGCCCTCGAGGAGAAGGGCTTGCTCCCCGATGAAAGTTCCTCCCCAGGAGCCCCCAGTGTGAGGTAGGTGTCTCCTCTGCCAACAGGAAGGGAGAAGGGCAGGAGCTTCCCACAGGCGCAGCTATGACCAGCAACAGCTCTGCCTGGAGCTGCGGCTGGTCACCTCTGCTCTGCAGGTGTCCCGTCTTCAGTGGGAACTTGGAAGTCGCTGAAGGACACCAGCTCTTCTGATCCAGCAGATGAAGTTCGGCAGATCTCCTCTGGAACTTCAGCTGGATAAACTGGCTGAAGAAGGAGGGGCTCTCGTATTCCCTCAGGGCTTGAAGGGCTGCAAGAAGGGAACAGAGCCACGGCCAGAGGCTGGTTTACGGGAACCCAAGGAAATCCTCCTGCCAGGGCCATCCCACGCAGCTCTTGCCATGGCCAGGAGGGAGCGGGAGACAAGGGCATGGGGCGGAAGGTGCTGGCCACGGATCCCCGCCGTGTCCCTGAAAGCTCTCCGTGCTCTGCCCACGCCGCCCCTGGACCGCACAGGGAGCGGAGCGGAGCGCTCCGCAGCCCGGGCAGGGACTGTAACTCCGTGCCCGGGATTTGCAGCTGGCCCCGGCGCCAGCCCCGATGCAGCGCTCAGTGCCGAGGTGTCCATGTGGCAGGGCCTGAGAGGAGACGCAGGGGGAGCACCCAGCGTGTTGCTAATGGGTCTTACAGCTGGAAAAATGACCAGAACATACTTTAAGCTAGTTCTAGTTTGTGTTATTTTTTACTTTTATTGCCAAACTCTTCTGTTGTGTCACATCTAATGACACTGCTTTGGAACACTATTGCACTCACATGCTGCAATTATGTAGGAGTGAATAGGTTAAGGGAAAATAACTTTTTGAAGCTTTGTCAGCCTTAATGATGTGCTGATTTCTAGTTCATCTAAAGAAATATGTTGGCTCAAATAATATTTTTCAACCTTTTGCTTCCCAAATAATTTAAAATACATTTTAGAAATTACAAATGCATTTTTCTGAACAAGTTTTCATACAATATTGACTTAGTCCTACTATAACATTGAGCATTGTAATTCCAAGTTACAGAAAACCATCAGTGAAATTAAATTTGGTAATATGTAGAAATGATACTAATAACGCATTGATGCCTATTTTTCTGCTGCTATTGAAGCAATTTAGTCAGTATGCAAAGAACACAAAACTATCAAGTTCTTGCTTGATATTTTCAGTGGCAAGAAAGTGCACAAATGAAGGACTAATTCTGGAGAGGTTTCTTTGCACCAGGGAACTCTACAGACCTAAATGGCCATGTAGACCATAAGAATTCGGCACAAGACCAGCGTCACAAAGACAGCATTTTTACTCCTGGCTATTCCTCCTATCTGACAGAACTGGATGATAAAGAGAGTATTTCCACAAAGTGAGTATTAAAGAATAGATATTTTCAGAGGCCCCACAGGCTCCAGACCTCCCCCTGATAGAGGCCAATCCTTCAGTTCCCAGTTGTTACTGTACAGCTTCTGTCCTGGGTTTTTGCTGCACTTGTTTGCAAGCAAATCGCAAACTTGATGTTTTGTTTTAACACACATTTAAACACGCATTTTAAACAGTTAAACTTTCTTTATTTTAACAGAAAATGTGCTGCTTCAGTCTAATTGCTTTAGTATGTTTGTAGAATTATTTGCAATTCTAATTCTAGCATTGCTTGCAGCTTGGAGAAGCTGTGTGCTGATAAACTGGTTTGATCCCTGTGTGAAACAGAAGTTAATCCTCTGTCAGTAATAGAGTGAGAATTTTTCCTAAAAATCTTACAACCAACCTATAAAATTTCATCTCTACATAGGCTAACTCCCTGAGCAGTTTTCTGTTGAAATACCAACACCTTTACAATGTGAATGAGATTACACCTGTCCTCGCTCTTTTGCATTTTGTGAAGTTCCTACCAGCACCTGTGAAGTCAGTGCAGAAGGAGAACATGGAATGCTGTTCCTATTGTGTACAGGCTCTTAGTGAAACTGGGCCTGCATGAAAGGAGTTCTCTGAGGAATTTAATCACGTTTAATTTGGTTTGATAAACTTCTACTAAAGTTTTTTGCAGCAGGGCCCTTACAGAGATATCTTGGTGACACCTCTACTCCTTTCGACTCCAAGACAGATGAACTTCAGTGGCTTTACTGTGCAAACAAATTCTGCAATTTTTTTCAAAGCACGACTCTCACCACTTTGACTTCACATTGTGCCATAAGTTGAAAGAGTGCATAGAAACACTGTGCAAGCCATATCACCTCCTGAGTTGTTTAACAAATTGCATGGTCAGCAGCTCCAAGATCCCACTTTGTGCATAATTAACATCAGTAGAGGTTAATTACAGCTACCCATACAGCAATCAAGCAGAGGATAAAACTAATCTGAACAGCTTAATTATTAAAAAAATTATGTTACATTTTTAATGTGATAATCACCATGCAATAGAGTTTATACCTTTTTAAAAACACATTCTGGAATTTGACCTATTTTGCAAGACTTATGTGCAGGCAATTTTATAAAATTGGATATAAAAGATGTTGTAAAATCATAGAGATAGAGGTAGGTAGGGTGTAAGTACTCATAACCACTAATAGGAACACAGGCAGCTGCACAAATAATGCAAGGAAGAACAGGTCAACAATGAACCTTTATCATCTGAAAATTTATCTAAATTTAGTTGTGATGATGCAGGGGTTTTCACTTCACAATTACTCATCTCCAAAGTTGCAGTGCTTTATATGTTAACCCCCTTCATCCCACATTCTTCAGCCCAAGCTAGAAAACTTTCAAGATCTTACTGTTTGTTCCCTGTCAGCAAACTTAGCTCTAAATTTTCCAATGAATGGAAAAAATTTATAATGCTGTGATCTGTTTTAAATGCTCTGGAAACCCTTTGTACATGGAGCAGGTAAATATTACTCTGGTAAGCCATTAGAGTATCTTCAAAATTAATTTAATGCTTTATCTCTTCACAGAGAAAGAAAAAAAGAACAAGTATGAGAAAAATGAGAGGAAGGAGTCTGTCTTGCAAGTCCTTGAAAGCTGATAAGACTAGATTGTCTTCTTAGTGCATGTAATTTTTACATGGTTTTAATTGTCATCTGAAATTTCCACTCAGTCCGTAAAATTCCCTGGTTCATCTAGATGCAGGTATGCAGGGTGCTGTGCCCGAGGGATTTATCACCAAATGAAGTAATTCTGTATTGCTACTGAAAGAATTCTTGTACTAAAAAGGTGAAATTATTACCAGGCTGCAGGATCCTTCCTATGGCCCTTCCAGTTTGCCATTGTGTCTGTCTTGTCACTAACTTCAAACACTGCATTTTGAGTATGTTACTGGATACAGAAGAAATGAGCTTGAAATTCTCTGAGTAAAAGGAGACAATCCTTCAGATGTGCTCAGTCAGATCACCGTCTCCAACACTTGCATGTACCTCGTGAATTTTGGCTTCTGAAGTAATTGAACCAGAGAACAAAAAACTTCAGAAACAGCTTTGTGAAATACTGAAACAGATTTCTCTGCAGCATACTGAAATGGAAACACAAAATAGGAATTTTCAATCCCTGTTTACATAGGTTTTATTGAACAGTACATAAATTAGACATTTCACAGCAGGATATGATGGCTCCATGGCTGCTGGAGAGTGTGTGCAGTGCCTTTGTATTGACCACACATGGCAAAACTTGACAGAAATTACCACATGAGGGAAGGCTATTAAAGGAGTAACTCACAGAATTCCTAAGGAAACACTATTGATTGGTCTCTAGTCCAATAGACTACTTCTTTGATATATGTGTATGGCAGGAAAATTTTTCTAAGAATGCAGAATTTATTTTGCTGACAATGAGATTTACTACAAAATAATCAGCATGCTTTTGCTTATTTCAGTATTTTAAAAGTTATGGTTAATGGCATACTTAAGAAATAGTCCCTCCCTCATCTGGACTGATTTCTAAACTTTGTGAGTGTATTTATAAGAAAAGAATTTAGTTTCTTTCTTCCCTTTCTAAAGGCCAGTAGCTGCCTTGAATATGAGTAAGCAGGTTAGATGCAGGTACTGCCAGGAGAGCCAGGGAATGCTGCTGGCTCCAGCTTTATGGCTACTTGTCACTCATGGAAATAGGTCTGCATTTATCCTCCCATACAGTCACTATATAATAGAATTAAAAAGCATTATTCCCTCTTTTTTCCCCCCAGTTCTTTTCGCAGGAAGAATGGGTTAGGCTGACATGCAGATCACAGGGAAGTCAGCTTATGGTAGAAGAACCTAAACTTTTGTGATGAAGAGATCTTCCTGTTGGTTGAATAAAACATAACTTTATATAGGAAAATACTGGTTTGTATGATAACAAAATCCTAAAAAAAAAAAGAAAAAAAAAAGAACTAAAACTAAATTATTGAAATGAAAATTTTTGTTCAAGTCTCAGAGATAAAATATTTTTTATTCTGGGGGGATAAGCAAGAGAATGTTTAACAATTCTCATTGAAAGGAAGCACAAAGTATTTTTTTCCTCCATAAGAGCATAGAATGGAACAGTAGAACATTATGGAATCTCACTTCTTCCATGATGGGAAACATAATGGGGCTTTGTTCTCCAGCCAACATCTTTTACTCTTCCTACGTTCTTCTAATCCGTTGGAGCCTACTTGCATGAAAGAGCAGATTTTCTCCACAGAATTTGGAATTTAAGATGTAATTAACTGACAAAATTACCACATTGTATAGGGCACAGAAACAACTTACAAAACTGTTAAAATTGCTAAGAAAATTCCTAGCACAAACAAAGCATACTCCTAAGTTCCTTTTTGTGCCATCAAGATAAAGGGGGATGTGATTTACAATGTACCATTTGTTATTTTGGTTTCATTATTTTATTTATTACTTATATCTGTTACATTCAGATAACAGGTCTGCTTCCCTGTCTTACTGCTTGTTATGTTCTTTCCCTAGAAAAAACTACAAAACCTTATTTCAAAGGATAACTTCACTGTGAGTAATGCTTCTCGCTGCCACTTTCCAGTTTAATTGTCACTTGCTGATAAAAAAGTAAACCAGTAAAAAGTAAAACAACAAAACAGTAAAAACCTGTACTCCAGAGGAAGTTTTTACAGCAAAAGACAAGAGAAGTAATAGAGCTCCATAACATTTGCTGCAACCTTTAATATTGCTTCTGGCTAAATGGAAGGAATCTGGATAACAAGGTAAACTGAGGCAACCTGAAATCTTAAAGTAAATTAGGGAACATGGGGTTAGAAGGCTACAAATAATTTCTAATAAAAATCAAGAACAAACTGCAGAGCTGATTCATTTTGCAAGGAAATGGACAACTATGTGTATTTTTAAAATAAAGAAAAAATAGCGTGTCAAATTGTCTTCAAACATCCTTTAACTCTGACTTTACATCGTGTTACCTGATGTTTTCAAGAATGGAAATGAACATGTTGTGGGTTTAGGCTTGGATAGTTTCAAGCCCTTTCACGATGGGTCTTAAAGGCACGGTTGGCTTAGATACCTGCTTGGCTTAGGGCCCTAATGAGTTAATTAAGCAATTCATGGTGGCTGCACTTCTGAAAAGGACAAAAGTAGGTATTAAACCTTAGCTCATTTTCAAATGCCCTAAAGAAATTAAAGTCAAATGCAGTAGTTAAAATCTTCAGTGAAGAGCCACAGGGAATGCAAGGTCAATGAGCTCCCTGGATGTGCTCACATCTCCTTGAGGGTCACCCCAGAGCTGTGTGACCCAGGGCTTGGAGAGACAGCTCCTGCCAAGGCGCTGCAGCAGCAGCAGCAGCTGGGGGTGAGCTGGCCAGGACAGCCCAAAGCCATTTGCTCAGGTAAATAATGCTGCCCAGGGAAGCCAGCACTGAGATGGGGAAGAGGCAGAGCATGGAGCGTGACACTCCTCAGAGTGCAGGAGGCGCGCTCACCAGAGCAGATTTATAATAAGCCAGATGGGCACATGATATAGAGGACATGGCATGGAATTCGTGCTCAACTCTCATCAGCTCATAGTTTACCTAATTTTGGGGTAAGCAAATAGCTGTCACCTAATTTTAGCATCTCTAGCAACTGATATTTATTTATTTCTGTCTCCCACCTCCCCATCCATGCACCTTTTACTGTTTCCTAGTATGTATTTTTTATAATAGTGTATTTTTAAAAAGTAGCTCTCTCTTACCAAACACACACAGAAGGCAAACCCTATGGGCAAAGTGGTAATAAAATTAAAATTAATCTAAATAGAACTTAATTCTCTGAAATCAGTTTTGTTCCACTGCATTTAGCAGTCTGAAATAAAAGAAACCATGGTTTATAATTAAAAAGGAGATCTAATGGAAATTGAAAAACAACCTCAATTCCCATCAAAAGGGAGGAAAACCAGTTTCAGATATGAAAATTTGTCTTTTATTTGTGTCATTAAATAGCAGACATTTAGTAGGATGTTTTGTGGAATGATCAAAGTTATTTGGGACACAAGTAATGCATAGAGCTCATGCATGACCTGCCATGGATATGATAACCTGCTTTTCAGTACTTGTCAGGATGTAGGTGTCTGAATGAGCTATACTTTAAAACACTGTGATGGACCGTGACACTGGGAAGAAGAGTGAACCTACACAACCGAAAACTTCGGGAATTTTGTAAGAAAGAGTGTTTGGTGAACAAAAGGCTAATTTCTAGGACTACAGAATGCACCCCAGATGCAAATTTGGAGCCCCGGAAATGCCACAGATTATGTATGTGAACTGACAGGAGAGTCTCAGAAATGGATACTAGCTGTCTTAACACTTGGACTGTTTGGGATTCCTCAATTCATTCTACCTGTGTTTCAGGGACTCTGCCAAACAGCTTTTCATTCTTCTATTTCCTAAAAGCCCCAGCAGCTGTACCACAGTGCATGCTCTGAATGGATGTATTAGATACAGCTGACAAATCTCTGGGCAATGGGATGGGGAGGGGGGAGCAGGATGGCTGGAGAGAGATGAGATTGCAGGAAAGAAAAGGAGGAAGCTATATTGAAAAA
>VXBB01003406.1:0-18541 GCA_013399915.1 Illadopsis cleaveri | reverse complement strand
GGAGGAAGCTAAATTGAAAAAAAAAAAAAAAAAAAGAGTCAAAAAAATAGCATCAATGTTTTCACCAGGGCTGCAGAAACACATGGATTTTCTCCTGGCACAGTGACAAGATCCCTTCCAGAGGGAGTGGAGCACCTCAGTGCCCAGAGAACAAATCCTGTGAAAAGGACTGAAATGGTTCATTGCAGTTTAAACTATGGTAAACTTTCTTTTCCCATCATAATGGTAATATTTACTGCTTCACCTGTCTTAGACAAACTGGTAAGATTCCCTCCCTGCTGGAAGATTCATATGAGACATCCCATTAGTAGAGACTGGACACTTTAACACTACCCAGATTTTGTGAACTGTAATAATGACCATGATCTTGGACCCTTAAATGGATTCTATGTAGCTCATCAAAAATATTTCATTTTTTCCATGTGAATTTTTCATGGTCTTGTACAACCATTTTGTGTTTTTCTGGTTCTTTTTCCTGTTCAAAAAGTCCTGTAAAAAAACCAAAAAACAAAACCAACAAAACAACAAACTAGTACTTTACTCTTCTTGAATATAATGTTGACCCTTGTTTGGCTTTTTATCCAAAACATATTTCTTTATGAAGTCATGACA
This sequence comes from Illadopsis cleaveri, assembly GCA_013399915.1. Taxonomy (NCBI): domain Eukaryota; kingdom Metazoa; phylum Chordata; class Aves; order Passeriformes; family Timaliidae; genus Illadopsis; species Illadopsis cleaveri. Next base: position 17,929 of record VXBB01003406.1, on the reverse strand, counting down.
GATGAAGAGCTATTAATTTCCTGATGGGATGCAGGACACCTCTTGCAGATGAGCCTGTCTCTGTAGCAAAAGAGGCCATAAATTCTAGATAAACTAACATATTCCAGGGACATGGTTTAAAAGCCAATTCTTATGGTTTTTTACTTATTTTTGTTGGCAGCCACAGTGGTCTAAGGCTGTTACTGACTTGGCTATATTTGATAGCTTCCATTCACAGGGTTCACAAGAAACAAAAATTCTTTGTACTTAGCAACACAAAATGAAAATGTTAATTTCAAATTTCAGAGCTGCTTCTCTCCCTGCCCCTCCCAAATTTCCTATATGCTCTCCAGAGTAGGAGTCAATTGACTTATGAAAGTCTAATTCTTGCAAATCATGCTTTTAGGAGTCAGCAAAATAAATCTTATGGCAAAAATTATGAAACAGCAAGACTGTGTAGCTGCTTTCTGTGCCTCTTCACAGGTCCACAGGAGGTCACTGAGATCACACCCCACAGCTTCAGAATCATCTCCCTTCATTTGCATTTTATCTCATTTTCTTTCCTCTGTCTCGGTACTTATCATAATGGTCTTGCAATGACTTTTGACAACTACTGTGAATACAGGGAATATGGGCAGCACAGTGGCTCTTACACGCCTAAAATCTCAGAGGCTGCCATCATGAAATACTGTGAAAAATAAGAGAGGAAACCCTCTGGTTTGCAACAGAGAACCTCAAGCTAGCAGGTGGTTTATCTATCAGCAGTTTTTTTGGTTTTACCCCTGGCTTTCTGGATGTGCTCATTTGTCACCCCTCATTATTTATAGCCATGCAGTTTGATGCACAGTACAGAATTACAGTTCAGATTTGCCTGCTGGAAAAAGTTAAAGGCTGTGGTCCATGACATCTTCCTGAGGAAACAGCAGAATTAAATCAGTGAAAAGTGATGCAATGCTTTTAATAACATTTAATTGGTAATTGGGTGTTCTAGGAGTAAACAACTGTTAAATAATATTGATGAAAGGTCTGTCAAAAGAAGAATACGTTGTCTGATAAGCATCTGTGTGGGCAAATATTTCAATTGCTCCAGTCTAGTCAGACACGCTGTGTCTGAGTAATTCCTGAACCCAGTCTTTTAAATTGAGCTGGGCTGGTTTCCAGACAAGAGCAAATCTATCCTCTGGGCTGCACAGCTAAAGACCTCAGAGCAGAGCTGTGATCGTTGCTCCTTATGTCATTTTCCATTCTTTCAAATCCTGACGTTTTATGTTACAACCCTGGTTTTGATGCTGTTGCTTTAATCCCCCAGACATGGCTATGTTTAGAAAGCAGTGGAATAACTACACTACTGTACAGGGCTTTGCTTCTTCATTACAGATTAGGATTTCAGTTCTCCAAAGCTTCATATGTGGGATACATCTTTGCAGGTTTTCAGAGTTACTCTTCAAATGTTTGTAGGACTCAGTCACAGATAAACTTTAACTGAAATTTTCTTAATCTGCTGGCAGAATTAAATACTCACTATGATCTGTGCCTTTAGTGGAGAAGAAAAAGAGTGAAAATATTCCGTAGATTTTTATGATAATCATATATGTATGTTCAGAGTCATTTTATTTGAAGAGTTTACGCTCATGTTTACAGTTATAGCATCTTTGCAGTACTAAGACCAAAACTTTCTATTTCCCCCTCAGGGTTACTAACCGCTAGTAAACACATAAACAGAACTCTTCAACCTCACTTGTTACTGGTTTTATGCAGGGAAGGTCAAATACAGCTTTTGTTCACCTAATGGTATGTGAAAGCTAAAGGAGCTGCGCCTTTACATTTGGCATTGTTGCAGAAACTCTGTTTTGAAAATCTGGTGTTGTAAGACATAAACCAGTGAGAATGTGATAATACCCATGTGGGTTTTTTTTTTTCACCTAATCCAAGATATTATTTGAGTAAACACAGATACATATATTACATTTAAAATACTTCTTAATATCGCTGGTAGCATTTTTTTTTTAATATAGAGGCATTAACATACTCTGTAGATAGTAATTTCAGTACATGTTTTTCTTGATAAAATTACTAGAAATAGTGAGTAAAGAACAAAAATCTGGACTGAATATGTTCTTATGCTTAAGGATATGTACCCTTCAAAAGTTTTGCAGGATCCAAATGGCCTGGGTGTGACTGTTAGAAGTGACTCAGATGTTTAATGATCTGTATGTCTTGGACTTCCAGGAAGAGTTAATGTACTACCCAAAGATACATGCAATTTTAATATTTCCTTTATCACAGAGATGTAACTCTTTGCATTGTATTAACATGCCAGTAAGACAGTATCCAGCTGGGATGCAAAATAATATTTTCCTCTTTATTTCTATGATTGGAATTAATCCCTGCATTAGATACTGACAGAATTTATTTTGGGGATTAAATTTGCTCAAAGCCTTTATTCATAGGAAATGCAGCTTGTGATACAGAGATGACACTAAGCATTATCATAAGCTAATAAAAAGACAGAGATAATAAGGACCAAATCAGTAGAAACAAATTTCAAAGGTAAAATTCCCTCTGCCTGCAAGTTTTCTTTTTCTCTCTCTCCTTTTCCCTTGTACCCTTCCTGCTCTACTTTTGGATTCAAACTCATTTCTTCACCATGTTATTTTAAGGAGTCGATGAAAACCTGATAACCCCCCTTTGCTAAGGAGACAGAAGAACTAATTGCTTTTTGTTCACTATCTTGGCTGATGGGTGAGAAACTAAAACCCAATTCATCCAGTAATTGCCACGTTCATGAAAAACAGCATCAAAGCCTTGATGTGTTTTACTGTTGTGTCTTGGGAAGGCTCACGTCTAATTCTTATGCTGATATAGCTCATAATATAGTCCTCTGACTCTTCTATTTGCTCTTGCAATTACAAGGGTTCTTATTCCATTGTGCATATTCCTCTGAACTAAGATTAGCTTAACTGAACTTCCTTTGAAAACCTGGCTACCCATCAAATGCATCAGGGGTAATGCATTCTGCAGCCACGCAAAATCAATGAACAGCACAATTTTCTGCTTCCTGCAATGATCAATAGGATTCACATAATGGGTGGAAAATTTTTAATCATGACAGCCAGCATCTAGCTGGCATAAATCTTCCCTGCATTATAACCTCTCCATTTCCCACTAGTGCAAATTTGCAGGTATTGAATAATATTTATGTAGCAGATACATTATGAAAAGCAATACAATTAGAACTTCACACTTCAGTGATGATAGGTTGAGATCCCAGAGGTCCATTTCCTAGACAATGTACCGGCTTCCATGTTCCAAATGCAAAATCCTTTTTACTCCTGAAACTATGATTTCTGCTGAAACTATACTTCCCTGGATCAAATCTGACATGGCTCAGGAAAACGTTAATTCAGGTTGACCATCTCTAAGAATAAGTGCATTTGAATGGGAAAATAATCTGCCATCAAAGAAGCAGTTCCTGTCTCTGACATAGCTTGCTTTTCCTCCTCTGTCCTGGCTCAACTCACGGAGCTGCAAAAATCTCTTCCTCTGAAAAGCCACCAGGGAAAAGGAAAAAATCAACTGGTACTTGTCCTCATTATGACCTGAGGCACACGTGATTTTACAGGCTACAGTCAGCTACCACAGGTACAGAAACAGAGGGAAAGGAGGTGACTCTCCTTTGCATCTTTTTCATAACATTCTACAAATCAATGCGGAACTGCAACGTTAAGGGTTCTGGGAAAATTGTCTGTAAGTCATGTGCACATTTCTAATTTACTGTTTTCTCAGGAAAAGTACAAAGGAAACTTTCTCTAAATCCAAAGAAGACTTAGGTGCCTAGAAAAAGTTTCTTAATTTTAAATGTCAGGACCACCCCTTTGTAAGGGTATGCCAGTGCCTTTTATTGCTCTTTGAGTCTAGAGATCTGAGGCTTTGCTCTTAACTGAAAAACAGAGGAGTATCTGTGGCACAAAGGCTTAAAAGGGTGAAGCAGCAGCTGAACTCTTCTGCAAGTCACCCTGAGACATAACCCACCCTTCCGCCTGGTTCTGCACCTCGTGGGTCCTGCTGCTGAACGAGAGCAAGCAAATTACCTGTTACAGACTATAGTTAGATAAATCTTTACAGTCATGTTCTAGGAATGGATTTAATTTTCATCATCTACCATTATGTTATAATCACAGCCCTATACATGGTTTAGTGCCAAGCTATATTTTTGTCCTTGCCAGAGTGTTATAAGAATATCTTTATGACTCCTTACGCTCAGTGAATCAGAATAATGATTCCTTTTGATCTTAGCACAGAGCAGGTTTCCCTGGGTTCGAACAGATGTGCCAGCCAAATGCGAACTGCTCAAAACTTACACTGGTAAATAATATTCAAAGAAGTCAAAACATTGTGTCACTGCTCAAGTCTGACACTGCTTCTGTCATAAAAATGAGAAATTGGCAGGGCACAGCACAGTTTTAGACCGTTCTTACAATAATCACAGAAATACAACTGAGAAAAGCAAAGGGTCTGTGATAAGCACTACATTATCCCAGTATCAGAGCTGGAAAGGGATACATATTTGCAAAGGTTTAGAAGCAAAGATTCTCTCCTTCTCTCTAATTTTTGCAAGATTTTTCTGAAGGACAGAGTATTAACTTGCAACTTACAGTGAAGACACATGAATATAATTACTCAGTATACATAAAGGATTATAGAGAGTCCACCAAATAGCTACAGATAGCAAAAGGCTTTTTTAATATTAATATGGGGAAAAACGAGAGAGGCAGAAACTCAGTGAATGTTTGGTGATGTGTTCTGCTGTTATTCTCAGGTGTAATTGGAATGAGAAATGAAAAGCCAAAGACCCTCTTTAATCAGGACATTGAGTTAAAACTGTACATCCTCAGAGTGTCTCCTGTAAGGGAATGCACTTCTTGGCCAACAGTCTGTATTTGAGACTGGCAATTTTCTCTTCAACACTGCTCTCTGTTGAGAGATAGCATGGGAAACAGAACCTGACTGAGCCATGTCTCTGAACTGGGCACAGATGAAGCCTACATGGCCACAGGAATCCACAACAAATTAAATATGCAGTATTTAAAGCCAATATAACAAAGGAATGTTGGATTCCTGCACACTGTGTTGACTGCTTGTCAGTAGGTATCATTGACATTGTGGTGTATATATATGCTATTTAGTCACTCTTCCATTACCTGTTTTTTTCCAAAAGCTGTTTTCTGCAAGTCAGGCTAACTTTTAGCCTAAAGAATGAACTACCCACAGTACTAACCAAAAGAAATACATCTGACTGCCAATGCAAAGATTCTCCTGACCACTCCCTGCAGACATTTAGACTAGTGTAGCAGTCAGACATTTTCTGATGTCATTAAATGACTGACTCTTCTTGATCTTAAACTTGGCAAATTGATGACTCTAGACAGGCCCAGGATGATAATGTCTACACATCTGTTGACAGTGACAAAATTTTTCTGTAATATTAGCTAATAAGTCACACAACAAATGGGCAAGTTTAGCACCATTTAAATTAAAGGTTTTAAGTTCTGCCTGTTGTCAATTTTGCTATGTAGATATAGCTCCAAGTACTAACAGCACTTAGAAATATCTCTTGTAACAATGTCCAATTTCAACTTCACATCCTGTTACTATTTAGCTGACTAAATTATTCGTGTATGCATGAACATGCCCAAGTACACACAGACATATATAGTTACTTGGGCTAGAAACATACTAGAAACAATATATGTCTGTCTTTTTCCTGTTTAATTTGCTGTGTAAGCTTTGCAAGGCACAAATTTCCTCTTAACATCAAGAAAAAATAATTGCAATGTTGTTTTTAAAAAAGGGCAAGATTAATATGTTAAAGTACATTGCTGGCATCATTTCTTCTCTCCATGCTCCAAGTAATCAAAATGTTTCACCCTCTTTTGTGTTGCACATTAACTGAGGTTCCATCGAAGCTGGAGAGCCACGGTCTAGACAATATAAAACACCACCCAGAAATGACAGTGCCTGCTGGAAAGGCTTTATGTTCTGGTAGTACTTTTTGTCATTATAACTAATTATGTAGGACCAAATAAGCCTGCAATATTACCTCAGCACACAGGGGTTCCTAGAAATGGATGCTCCCTGTGATGCTGTGGATATTAGAAAATGCAGTTTCACAGTTTTGTTGTCAGCAGGGTCAGGTGGTCTATTAAATACTGTCAAGGAGGAGAAAGGACAGGAAAAGAAGAACAAGTTTTGGTGATACAGCTTGGCTCTCACTGGTGCTTTCTACTGCTCTTTCAGTTTTATTATAGTTTATTCCTAGGTAATGATATATGAACAGAAAGAAATTTCAGTCTACAGCTAGCTAGCTCAGTGAGATGTTTACAACTAGTCTCAGTATACTGGGGACAGGGGGAAGATCTTTCAAAGAGGAGAAAATTTCCTGTGAATACTATTCTATAATAACTTCAAAAAAATACTAGTTGTTTATAAAAAGAAATATCTTTGGGGGGGTGGGAAAGAAAATTAATCTTTTTCTATTTATATTTTTCAGATTTTGATAAGTCTTTGAATCCAAATTAAATTGTTTTCCAGGAATTCTAATATTTTTCTATAAAAATCCAGTTGTTTTCCCAGAAACCTTCTTTTCTTTATTGAAAATGTTTTTTGAAGGAAAACTCATTCTTGTCAATAACACAAAAACATGAGACTATGCTGAGCACTGAGAAATATATAATGGCTTTCTCTTTCTTAGATGTTTTTCCCTTTGATAGAAATTAGGCTGCACTTTCAGTAGTTTTCAGGAAAGTAATGGGTTTCTGTGGTATTGGTGTTGTTATTGGTGATACTTTGTGTGAAATGTGAAAAACTATGTTTATTCTCATGAAGCATGAGATTCACTAATAATCTGGAAGAAAATATATTCTCCTGGTGGCATATCTAAGGTAGTAGCGATTGTACTGAATGTTAAAGCCTCACATTTCCTTGATTATAGTTTTGCCAGTTTTGTTTTCCTGTAGATGAAGCTGGCCTTTCACTGGCTTCATGACCTCTTGAAAAGTGGGAAGCCATGAAACCGGTCCACAGCCACATCTGGGTTCCATTTAGAGCAGAATGCAAAGATATTTGCCTCTGTAAACCACATCAGTGTGCTATGCAAGTTAGTAGCAGTAGAGACTCTGGTACTGCACTTTTTCATGGTCGCTTGTGGGGAGGAAAAGATGGTTCCTGTCATAAATCTGCAAAGAGCCCTGCAGACACGGGTGGGCTTTGTAGGACCAGTGGCTCACACTGGTTCAGGGTATTTTGAAATTAAGCAGGCAAACAAATTTGCTCCAAGTTGAAGAACATGTGCACCACACTTCTGACAAGAGTATGGCAATATGTCTTCATCCCTCTACAGTTAACTACAGATTTGTGGCACACTTACCGTTTATTCAATTCCAGTTTGGTTTTGTCCCTCTGGGACTTACATCCACACACTGTTCTCCCTTGTACATCTGCAAGGCCAACTTCTGTTCTCCTTGCTGAGCACACCCTTCCCCTGACACCTGCCTTGGTTCCACAAGCCACTGACCACTGTTTCCAGGAATTCATGGTGATGCTGGAAGGAGCCCAGTTCATGACCACTGGAATAAACAGGCCGAGGTTCAGCCTGGCAAGCGCAGCCAGGAGATGATTGTTCAGCTCTGGTGTTCTACATTTTCATACACTAGGAAAGCATCTATAAATAGCCTTTGAGAAACATAAACGTTTTAGTATAATGGGATTCATGTTTAATATGGGCAATGACTTCCCTTCCCTTAGGATGGCAATTAAAATGTTTAGACAAAATTAAACTGCTTCTTGGGAAGATACAATGATGTGGAGCACAATATTTAAACAAGCTCCCGGTGCCTGACAGAAAATGGCTCTTTGCAATCAAGCTCCAAAAGAGGAGACAGCATAGCTGTTTATTATTGCTCCATATGCTGATGAAATATGGGTACTCAAGCACCAGTATCACAGAAGCTTATAGAAAAGAGGGATTTCTAGAGAAAATGACATTATTTGTTTCTGAAAAACAAATTGGTAGTTGTCTGAGGCAAGTTTGGGACATGTTTTCATTATTAACTAGCATCATGTGATTAGTCAACTCCAGCTTTGGCAAGATAGATTTTCATGTACAGAGCAGTTTGATAGAAATTGCTGCCTATTTGGAAAAAAAACCCAAAAAACAACCCAGGTTTTAATCACAGTATTTTCTATCCTTGTAAGATCCTTGGCTCTGGCTGTAAAGCTCTTGTGCATAGCTCAAGCAGGGAGAAAAGATAATTGTACAATGCTTTTATGAAGCTCCAGTTAATCCAGGAGCTAATCAGGGATTGTTTAGCCCTCGCCACAAACTGGGCTAATCTTTGTGCAGCTCTCACCTGTGCCCTTTTCCAATCCTTGACAATAGTTTCTTACACCATATCCAAATTCAGGTAATAATATTTTATAAAGATAACTTGGATTTTTCTCCTCTTTGCTACCCTTGCATTTAGGAAGGTTAGGAAAGGATGTTAACAACATGGGTTTCTTCAGAACCCTTTTATTCCAGGAGCTGAAGGGGACTAAGAACAAGCACAAAGCCTCCAATTCCATCAGGTATTCAAGACAAAACTGATCTATGTTGGAACATCTTAAAAGAACTAGTTCACAGCTTCCAAGTCTTATCTGGAAGTATATGCAACATAGTCACAAAAGATACCCACTATTCAACTTTTACTATTTTTACTTAGTTTAAGGCTTGCTATTCTAGTCATTCTAAACTACAATTTTACTTTAGTGCTAGAAGGATTAATTTTTTTACATTTCATTAAAATTATTAGGCCCACATGCGTTACAAAATATTGTTTGCTGAGAATATAATCATGCTAAGGATTTAGATTTGTCTATACTACTACCAAGATCTAATGAGAGGAGGAAACAGACACAGCAAACAGAGACATTTCTGGTTTACCAGAGCTTTTTAATCTAAGCATCACATTGAAAATCTGTAGTCTTTGTATTGCAAATAAAGGATTTCAGGACCTGTTGATTTCTTCTCTTAGTGTTGCCATGTTGTCAAAATCTATACCGCACTGGAGAGATATACTAAACACCCAACTGAAATCTGATTCTATAATGCTTTTCTCTTTCCACTTCCTTTTCTAATTTTGATTTCACTCATTTCATGCTGTGTGTGCAACCTGTCATTACGTATCTGTGGTTTCTGTCATTACATATCCTTCTTTAATTAATGAGTGTGGCCATGGTGAGATACATTCCCAATGCCAGCTTCTGACTGACTGCCATGTGCATTGACCTCGTTGACCTCAGCTACATTTCCTTCCCAGCTTTGAAATGCCAGAACGCTCATAACACGCTGGAGCCTTGGAAGTACAGTGACATCTGTTTCCACAATTTCAGCTATCTTGGTTCCACCAGAACTAGAAAGTGGCATTTCCCTCTTGCACGTGTCAGCTGTTGGATCCTTGCAGAGCTCTGGTGAAGCCGTGCTGAGTGCAGGGCTGGTGCAGCTTGAACCCTGAGATCAAACACAGGGTGACGGTGCTGGGGCTTGCAGAGCCCCATCCCTCCCCAGCCCTCTCTCTGCCCACCCTGCGGTGCAATCAGCATCAATGAGATCAGTGCCTGTGTCCAGCAGGGCCCTGCTCCCTCTGCTAAAGATATTCTGCTGCTTATATCTCGTCATGAGGCCTCACATCTGATTTCTGCTGGCACCCTGCCCTCGTGGCCAGAGGGGAGCTCCTGCCCTGCCATCCTGGGCTCAGCACTGCCCAAGTGCTCAGTCTGGCACATCAAACCTCCTCGTGGTCTGGCACTAAATCCTCAAAAGGGCAGCATTTTGAACTGGGATATTATGGAGACACTTTTATCTTCACTTTGTTTTACGAGCCTTAGCTATATTTCTTGTTTGAACTGGCCTTTGAAATACTTGCTAGATTATAGCACAACTTAATTGTTATTTAAAAAAAAAAAAAATCTAACTATGTGAGTTCTATGGGTTTTAAGTGACTCAAGAAATTTGTTCTTCCTAGTACATAAAAATGAAAATTTCATAGTGTCCGTGTAGGTAAAAGGCAAGGGAAAATTATTAAAACTAACATGACAAGAAATTGCTAACTAAAAGCACTGAAGAATCATTAAAAATTAAAACCTCTATTTTGAAATAAGGAAATATCTGTATAATACATTCACTTTCTGTAATATTTTAGGCTTTGTCTAAGAACACAATGAATCTTTCTTCCTCAATATTTTCCTGAAAATCTTAAACTTCATAGTCCAGACAAGCCTTTTTAAAATTCTGATAACATATGCAGACTGTATCACAAAAACTTTTGTAAACTCAATCATGAAACGCCTTGTCTTTTCCATGAATAAATGCAAATCAAAATACAGCAATGAATTTTGAGGATAGAAACTGTTAAAACTACATATACGCTCTCACTTCAAAGCAAAGTATTTAAAACATTACACAATTGCAATTATTCTGCCATCCTCATTAAAAGAAAAGAAAGAATTCCGTGTGCATGATAGCCACAGCCTAAATTGTGGATCACAAAATAAAGTCACATCAGCAAAGGAACCCTGCAGCTTGCTCGTGACACAGTGCAGGTGGTCACTGGGTACCCAACTTCTGTAGCTCTACTGAGTATCCCTGAAGTCCTGCAGCCATCCAAGTTTTATGGGCCAAGATTGAGGGATTTTGAAGCTAAGATGTGGGTAGGAGGAACAGAGGAAAAATTAAGAGCAGAATCATTTGGAGCTGTGGCTGTAACCTGCCTGACATGAACACCAATATGAACTTTATTTGAATTACACAAACATAGGGGCACACATGCTACCAGTCCCTTCCAGAGTAATCCATGACACAAACACACAGACGCATCAATCCCACGCCTGTTTTGTGCTGCCAAAAGTAAATACAGCTGTCGTCTGTAAAGACAGGATTTTCTTGTGCTACCAGCAATTCTCTCTGAAAACACTGCATGTAAACCTAGTGGTAGGGATCTGCTATTTACCAAACTCCAAAACATGCTATGAAAAAACCAGCCTGTTTACGATAAAAACCACAAAATGCAAAACTGTGAGGAATCTTCCAGAAAAAAATAACTTTCTTTCTCATTTTTTATGCTACTTTAAAAATAGTACAGGTGTTCTTCAACAAGTCCTTATGAAGCGACAGTAATGATTTTGCAAAACTATTGCAAGACAGGTTGGATATTTCTCTGGGTAAAGAAAAGGTGTTACTTTGGAAATAATTTGAGTTACAATTGCTTATACTGTATATATAATTTCATTTATTTTAAAATGTCATGTATATGTTAAATAATACATATAAGCTAAATATGCTAAATAGTCTAACAAGGAATTTGCATGCATGAGAAATTAAATCTATTGCTGCAATGTAATTTTTAATTTTACAAGCAATGTCGACAAAAAAGAGTGGCATCTCCTGACAAGTTCCTTCTTACTTCAAATACAACATATGTCTTTGGTCATCTATGTTGATCTAATGATCTAAAAAGGCACATTGGTCTTTTACAGTGTACATTCTTTTAAAAATTATACATCTCTCTTTTGCAACAGCTTGGATCCTTTATAAACAGAGAAGAATAAGTTACCAAAATCTGATCATAAAAAAGAAGTCACATATTGTAGAGACATCATTTTTCCGGGTTGCAGGAAATTCCTTTTCCTGTATTACTTTAAAATTTAAGGTGAAAGAAGGATTTGGTCAGACTAAGGCTAGGACTGACCACAACATTTCGAAGTCAAATTTGGGATGGGGGTCTGCTAGCACTGTCTGTCCTACTGGTGCATGGATTGCATTTGACTCATCCACATTGTTTTCGACAGGAACAGATGGGACAGGGGAAGAAATGAAAAGCAGGGCACAGTGAAAGTAAGGTGGTTTTCCAAAAGGAGTAAACTGTCAGACATATTAATATTTCCTAACATTGCTTTTCCAGATTAGCAGGTGTTTGGTTGCTATAGGGACAGTATGCAATCAGAAACCCACGGGAAGGTGACACTGCAGCCCCCAAGTGCCCAGAGCTGTCACAGTCCGGTGGGGGAATGGAATGGAGACGCAAAATTCCTTGACCGAGATGTGTGCAGTGCTGTGCCAGTGTTGGCAAGGAGCTGTGTTAGAACATTTCTCACAAGCTGGGGGTTACACACCTCGCTGTGTCAGAACCAGAGTGCTCAGTGTTTGGGAGACGCCTCACAGGGATGTGGAACGCTACCTAATTCCTGTCAAACCTATACCTATTATGTTAAAAGTAAGGAGGGCTTCAGAAAGGACTGTTGCTAAAATAACTTTTAAGAAATACTACAAAGTTCTTACAGAAAATACTGGACTAATTTTTGAATGAGTCATGACAGTCTGCTGAGGAACTAAAATGACATTTCGTTTTCACAACAGCACAGATACCATCCTGATTCTTCAACAGTCATGGCACATATTTGGATGAAGAGCAATCATAGTTGCATAGGGTGTATTAGTGTTTCCTGAGAAAGTAGAAATGCCTTTTTTTTTTATTCAATCTTATGTTTTTCAAGAGTGACTCTCCTTCCAGTAGCTTGATTTCAACAGAAAAAGAACTTGCTTTGGCTTTTTGGGTTCCTCCAGCCCCCCAGAAGGTAGGTAAGTCTACCGCTTTTTGAGTCATTAAATCATAGTTTGAACTTTTTCTAATGGCCATGCTACAGCTAAAAACCAATTAGGTAATTTACTTGCAAAAAAATTAGACCACAATTGTCACTTTCCCTAGAAACTGTTGTGGTAGTCTACCTCCCATAACCATATTATCTATTACCCTGGACATAGGTAAGGAACCTGAAAACTGTCTTCAGATGGTCAGCAGAAATATCTCCTATTGGAGACGAATAAAAAAGTGATACAGATAGTGAAACTCTGTGCCCTTGCTTCAGCAAACAGCAGCAGCAGTGATGGAACCAATCTGTTCCTGTAGCCATGAATCATTTCAAAATTCAAACTGCTTTTGCTAGGTAAGAGCAAAGAAACAGCTCTGATCCTTGGGAAAGGTCTGAGCTGAAAGTCAGGAGTCTCTTCTGCTTCCTCCACACTTGTCCAGAGTCAAACCCTGATACAAGGAACAGTCTGAACCTGTCCCAGCCTCCAGATGCAGAGGGAATGAAATAACACCAGATAAAATGTAATATGGGTCATAAATACAGTCTTCCCATAAAATTTTAACAAGTGTAGAATAACACCACCAGAGGAGACTGAAGACAAAAAATTAAGCTTTATATAGAAGGAGTGACAACAGGCTATAGGGAAAAAACCCCCAAACCCTGAAACTACTACATTAAAAAAAAGTTTGACATATGGGCATATTTTGCTTCCAAAAGTCAGAGGTGTTAAAAATCAGACAGAAGAACCCTTCCAATATGTGAATGTTATGAAATTTAATTATTATTTCTTAAAAGCAGAAATTACTTCATTTTATTGTTAAAGCATTACCAGTGCTGTTTACTCAATACATAAACATTGGTCTGCTTGCACTAGCAAAGCAATCTTAGCATAAAAGCTTTGATCTCTCAGTGATTGCACTTAATATTACATCTACTCAACTGCAAAGGCAGCCTGCCCAGAGCTTTCTTAGTTGTTTTCAGTCAGAGAATATTTTGGGCCAAATTGAGTAAAGCAGATTTAGGAGACTGGAATTTTAGTTCACAAAAAAATGCTGAAACTACAAAATATAGTAAGTGTAATTTCCAGGCAAGTGGTGACTGTATGCTTTCTTCACAGAGAATTTTTTTTTGTTTCAATCAGCCTGAATTTATTATTTGGGCATTACTCTGAACACTTCCCCATCACACCTGAAGTTGATAACCTGACTGGCCCTTGGTTTCAGCTGATGAACTTCAAGCAGTGCTTCACTTCTTAAGGTTTTCTGTAGCATAAATGAAAATTCGGAAGATTAAGATACTCTACCCAGGAGCAGGGGGATGTAGATGGGAAAGCCATCATGGAAATATGCAGGAAGAATATGCTTGCTTATTTTATTGTTTCCTGAGGATTGCTACTCTCCTCCGTTCCACTCCATCAGTACATAAATTATGCTTATGCTTCCTTACACTCATTGAATACCAAACCTCCCACCCCTTCCTTCTTATGAAGATCGTGACTTAGAGGAGCAATAATAGCCACATTCTTAGGCTACAACAGCAACATTTAGAGGTATTTGTCTTTTCCGTTTTCTGACAGATCCATTACCAGTTCATTAGCCTTTAGTGGGTAGAGACATTCAGTAAACAAATGAAAGTAACTCCATTTAAGAGCTAGCGAGCTAAATACAGCTCTGCTGCTCAGCCTGCTAATTACATGGAGCGTTGCGAGTGCACACCGAAACAGAGCCATCCTTTTGCTGCGATTTTAGAACGTCTCATCTTAAAATTCCTGAAAGCCAAGACACAAAATTAGCTTTCTTTGTCAATGTCAGTGGCTACAAAGATGTGAAATGGAAAACTAGTCCAGCAGCATTTGTGTTGCTCCATCTTGCTGTAGTCCAGAAAATATAGAGAATATGTATTCTAAATTCAAAAGATCATTATCTTCCTCTTCCACTCTATTCCCTTGTTAAGGTGACAGACTGCTCACTACAAAAGTACTACAAAAGCACAGTAGTTCGAAGGCCAATCTCTTCTTCATTTTAAGCTTAAAAACATTTTAAATATATATACAGGGGGAGTGGCACATGAAAGCCCAATCTTGATATGTGTGGTTCAAATTATTCTAGAATTAATTAGTCCAATATAAAAGCCACCACACCAAGCAACAGGATATACCATTACTTGTCCTTCTCCACATCCTTTTGTCTACCCTACATTTAGGTTCCTGTGCAGAAATCAAGGAGCCAGTCTTCTTCTAATACTTGGACAGTGCCCTCTTAAAGATAATTACATTGTCAACACAACAGGACTTTACCTAGGCTAGAATGGGAGTAAAAATAACCTTTACCTTTTCCACCTAGTGCACAAGTCAGGAGAAACACAATTTCCATAGTAGAAATCCAATGCCAAGCCTGCATTGCTGATAGCCATATACTTTTTTTTTTTTTTTTGAGTATTTTTCTAAGTTTCTGTGCCACATTGGGGCAATAAGCAGGCTGCTTCTCAAAGTTTTAACAAGGAGGCAGGTTCACAGCCTGTTTCCTCCCAAGAAGTCGTTGAGAGTAAAGTAGTTACTATCCAGAGTTAATCTAAGCCCGACTCAAAAGTAATTAAATGGCAAGAAATTGGAAGTGCTTTTGTAAAAACTGTTTTTACTTGGGGTTAAGTTGGAGGCAAAAATGATGATTCAACATGAGGAACCTAAGCTTTTCACTTACTTCAGAAGACTGAATAATGTGTTGGTGCAGATGCTGCCTGCACTTTGACAAAGTATGATGTAAATGTCAGAGATACACATTTTGGGAAGATATGTTATTGCAGGGTCCTGTTGTAAAGATGCTTTTAAGAAGCTGTTGCCTCTTTTCCTAATTGATCACAGGAAGTGCATCTCTTGGAGAAGCAGTGAGAGCTGGGATCAATGACAGACTAGTTTAATGCAGCTCTTAACAACAACCTGCAGAGATTAGGGGGCTGTCAGAAAGATAACACCGGAGATTTATGGATTGTTTTCTGAAGCCATTCTCGGCTCTCATGGGTGCTCTGTGATGTTTCTCTATGCTTGGATATGTAATATGTACTCCCCATATAGATCCAAGTTGTAGTTCTCATTTGTGGAGAAAATAGCCTTGCACCTTTATGTGCTGCTCGACTCCCAGCGCCCTGGAGAGCAGGAAGAGGGGTGTCTGGAAGCAGAGTTAAGTAGTTAGAATGGCTCAGGGAAATCTGAGTTATAGCTGCAGTTTCTTCTGTCACTTGAGTAGGGCATAATGGGCCTAATTCAGCTCCTGTAACACCACTAAATCGATGGAGGAGCATTATCAACAAATGAGCCCCTTGTGTGCTGAGTCGGGGCTCAGGTGCTGCAGTGTTTGGGTTTGAAGGTCCAGCTCCTGAAAGGCACGTAAGTCCTCAGGGAAGGGCTCCGCTCCAGCAGGGCAAGGAGAGTGTCTCTTTTCTCACATCCACAGCTTGGGAAGAAGTCAGACTGAAGTGTGCCGAGCAGAAGGGGAAATAAAAGGTACTCTGCTAACACAAGAGAGGAGCAGCACTATTGATTTTCATGGAATTAGGCTGCCCTAAACAAGCTGAGGATCTGCACCCCTTCCCTCTGACTGAATAAGCCAATGCCAGCATTGCACTGAGCTTTCCCTTTGACTTTATATAGCAGCCTTTCAGAGACATTTATATATTTATGAGATTTGCCTATTGTAGCTTTGAAGACATTGCATGTTTTACCTAATATGAGTGAGACAGGACTATTCATTGCAATTATTCCTGAAGATCATTTCTCTTGTTAGCAGCCAGGAGAGTGCAAAGTAAAAATGAATTACCTGAACTGTCACTATTTGAACAAAGGGCACTATGGTCCAGGCAGAGGAGAAATTCTGGATGTGCAGGAAAAGGTTACTCCCTCAACAGCATATAAATCATAAAGATAAAACCAGTTAACCACCCCTTTATGGAATATTAGTAAGACTTTCCTATGACTTTTGGTTTGGTTTATTATTGTAAATCAGGAGTAGAGAGACCTTAAAGACAGAACTATAACGTATTGGGCAGTCTCAGCCCACAGATTAATCTATACTTTTCCAGCTCCTCAGAGGACCTGCCATCATTTTCATAAATAGATGACAAGGACAAAGATGGACAAAGCTAATTAATTTTGTTTCTCACGAGCCCAGTGCAGTGTACAAGGTGATGACTTAAAATGAAACCTCAGGAGCTAAAGATATATAGCAGTTAAAGTGGGCTGATGTGATTTCTTAAAACCTGAGGAATTACTACCAACTTCTACATGAAATTTGGATTCTGTTTCAATTAGAGAGAACAGGAAAAGGGAAAAACTACTTAAACACTATTTTTTTCTATTTTTTTAAAGTAAATGAGAAGTGTTAACCACTTAAGTGTGCCCCACTTAAGAGTTGGGGCACCAAACTAAAGTGCATTTTTAGTGAAACTAGCACTGTAAAGCAACTAGAGGAAAGAGGTGAGTCATTAATACTCAAAATTTACAGTAAATAAGGAGTCTCATTATGTGGACTAAATGCACAAGACACTTGTTTCCTCATACTGACAGTTGGATTAGTTTTAAGGCATGCACCTTACAAAGGTGGCATTTTGATCTGTGAAATGAACAACACTACAAAATACTGATCTAAATCCATGAAGCTAGCTATAGCTTAAAATACAAGTTTTGTGTACCATAATGCACTTGAGAGAAAATGTAATGGTTGCTGGCAAGATGAAGGTCATCACTCCAGCACCCCCCACTTCCTCCTCCTTCCCCAGCTCCATGGGCTGAGCTGTTGCCACATGATATGGAATATCCCTTTGGTCAGCTGTCCCAGCTGTGTGTGTATCCCCACACAGCTTCTTGTGCAGCTCCAGCCTCCTCAGTGGCCAGAGGATGGTGAAAAGCAGAAAAGGCTTTGACACTGCAAACCTTGGACAGTAGTAACCAAAACATCCCTGTGTTACCGGCTCTGTTCCTAGCACAAATCCAAATTACAGCCTCATAACAGAGAGAAGGAGCTCAGACCAAAACCAGCATGGTGCACAACCACACAAACATATCCAAACACACAGATGTCTAACAGATGTGGAATACAAGTCCTTCACAGCTTGGGCACTAACTGAAAGCAACTAGGAGATCAGATGCTACAATAATAAATATAAAACTGATAGTACAAATGCATTAGATAACATCAAACATTGGACAGATGCCCGCTTCTTTCAGTGTGGTAAGGGGATAGAATAGAATATGGAACATGGGCAATTAAAAAAA
>VXBB01003403.1:156656-207249 GCA_013399915.1 Illadopsis cleaveri | reverse complement strand
AGACCCGGGCTAGGGAAGATTTACGAGATACTCCCTAACCTGAGGGAGAAAATGTGTTTATTGATGGGTCTTCAGGGGTGGTACAAGGAAAACCATTTACAGGATACTCTATCGTGAATGGAAAACAATTAAAGGAAGGGGGGAAGTTACCGCCCACCTGATCAGCTGAGACAGCAGAGCTGTATGCTNGGAAGGGGGGAAGTTACCGCCCACCTGATCAGCTGAGACAGCAGAGCTGTATGCTCTTGTGAGAGCCTGTGAATTATACTGGGACAAGACAATGAATGTTTTAACTGATTCTAAATGTGCATATGGGGTGATACATGCATTTGGGAAACTCTAGGAAGAAAGATATTTATTAACCTGCAGGGGAAAGAAGTTAGTTCATGAGAACTTAATCTCTTGCCTATTGGAGGTGGTGAACTTAGCAAAAAGAATAGCAATAATACATATTAAAGGGCACTGAGCAGGGGACTCAGAAGAGGCAATAGGAAACCAACGGCTGATGAAGAAGCTCAAAAAGCTGCATTGTTGCCAGGATTCTCTAAGATCCTCCCCTTGCTCCCAGTAACTGCATCACGGCCAGAGAAACTGTCTTTTCCACCAGAGAAACTTGAGATAATTAAAAGGAGTGGGGCAGAGGAAAAAGGCGATAATTGGCTTACAAAGGATAGTAAGCAGTAGATACCAAAAGCTCTGGCCTTACAGTTATTAAAACAACTTCATGAAGGGAGTCATTGGGGCTCCCGAGGACTGGCAGAAGCCTTCCTCAAAATATGTGCTGTGTGGGTCTTTGTACTCTGGCAAAGAGAGCTATTGAAAGTTGTTTGATTTGTGGTAAAACCAATAACAAAGTTACAAAGAAACTTGCTGGAGAGGGAGGCCTTGGGCTATATGTCCCTCACAGAGATGCCATGTGGATTTTACTGAAATGCCCTGAGTGGCAAGGTTTAAATATCTTCTGGTAATAATATGTCAGTTAATTGGGTGGCCAGAAGCATTTCCTGCTGTTTCAGCAACTACAGTATCAGTTATTAAAGTATTTTTGGAACAAAAAATTCCAAGATACGGGATTGTGGAAGCAATAGATTCAGATAGGGGAACTCATTTTACATGAAAAATTCTTTAAGGAATTATGACTGCTTTAAGGATACAATAGAACCTCCATACCCTCTGGCACCCCCAGAGTTCGGGCCAGGTTGAGAGGATGCATGAAGAAATAAAGAAACACCTTCTGAAGCTGGTGATAGAAACTAAGACGCCATGGGTACGGCTCTTGCCACTGGCTTTAGCAAGAATAAGAGCCAGACCCAGGGGACACATTCAATTATCTCCTTTTGATGTTTAGAATTCCTTACCATTATAATTTTCAGCCTAGTGGGGGGGTGGAGATAAGTGATGTATATTTAAAACAATATGTGGCCAGGATACTGTCTCTTGTGAAATCTCTTTGACAGGAAGCTCAGCTGGCACAGACCCTGCCTTTGGACTTTGCTGTTCACAACATCCAACCAGGACATTGGGTCCTAGTTAAGGAGTGGAAAGAAGCACCATTAGTGGCTAAGTGGCATGGACCTCTCCAAGTGTTACTGAGCACAGAAACAGCTGTTAAGACAGCAGAACACGGGTGGACCCACCATACTTGGGTCAAGGTCTCTGAGGGCCTTTGGATTTGGACATCTCAGCTGGAAGAGAAGGATGGGAAGCCGCAACTGACACGCCACAGGAGTGGACCAGAGCAGTAGCCAGTGTGCCGACAGCGGGGGACGCCTCGTGTGCCTACCCACAGACTGCCTGCTGAAATAGTTTGTGTAGGCATCCCTCCTCTCGGATGTCCAGTCACTGGGGGCCAATCCTTGCTGTCATTTTCTTTATGTTAAGCTGTTTCTGTGTCTTCACTCGCCACAGGTGGTGCAGAAGACAATGTGATAATGAAAATTAAGTTAGGAAATTAGATTACACCATTAGAATGTTTCTCTTAATAATCTTACCTTTATATTGTCAGTTAGGTTGAGGCCAAAAGTGGGAGAAAAATTTTTTAACCTTAAGAAGTAGCAAAAACCTTTACCCTTAGCTCTCTGCAGAGAGCCAGTGGGATCTGAAAACTGGCCATGAGTGGCCAGCCCAGTCGAACATAAATGGTGGGTTGGCACCCTGAGTGAAGTTCATAATGGAACAGGATTTTGAGATTAAGAAGGAAGCCCATGGTGGCTTCATTCTTCTGAAAAAGGCATTTATGGTCTAAATAGAACAGGAAGCATACACATGGGAAAAAGCATTTGTGACTGGACTTTATCTTTGGGTTTAAATTGTTAGACCCCCAAATGCCCTCCTTATGATTGTTCCAGATATCAAGGCAGATAGAATCAAACACATACTAAGCTCACTAATGGTAGCTGGGTGTTATTTCCATAATTACCGAAAGGATTTTGAATGCCGTAAAGCAGTGGGAAAGGATAAGTTTTTTAACCCCTTATTTTTAAGCTGCCCCCGAGACAATTCCACGAATAGGACACATGTTGTCTGTGACTATCAGTCGAAGTGGCAACACTGGAATGGAACTTGAACCCTTTTTAATAGGTTCTGGTCTAGATCTAACAAAACAGATCTGGGATGTAACTGCCAGTGGAAACCTCATGCAGGAGCGTGGAAATGCAAATTACGTGATTCTTATGGCGGGGCAACTATTGTTGGGGGACCACTAGGCCCAGGAAGCAAGCTGTATTTTGACCCATCAATTGATCATGAAAATTAGAAAGGTCCCTTTGCCAACAGGACATGGGTTTTAAAAGGGCATTACTGGATTTATGGCCAATATGCTTATTGCAGGTGACCCCGAAACTGGTCAAGGATATGTTATGTGTTATACAAGACCATTGTTCTTTCTGCTACCACAAGTTCAGAAAAATCAGTTAAGAATCAAGGTATATGATGACCTAATTAGAGAAAAGCAGTCAATTGATACATCCTTGGTGGGAGGGAGCACCCAAAAGTGGGGTAAGGATGAGCGGCCACCTGAATGAGTCGTACAACATGGAATCCTAATGAATTAATATCTAGTGCCAGAGATCCCACTTATAATTTAAATTGGATAATTAGGTTACAAGCTGTCTTTGAAGTAATAATGAACCAGACAGCTACAGCTCTTGACCTTCTTGCTGACCAATCTACTCAGATGAGAAATACAATATTTCAACATTGGATGGTACTAGATTATTTATTAGTGGAAGAAGGAGGAGTATATGGCAAATTAAATGATTCAAACTGCTGTTTGCAAATAGACGACAATGGAAAAGTGGTGAAACATAGCAAAAGAAATAAAAAAGTTAACTCATTTACTGGTCCAGACATGGAAAGGATGGGCACGGGACATGTTTTCGTGGTTACCTGGTAGACTGTAGGTTAAACAAATGCTTTTTTTCCTCTTATGTGCTGTAGCAACTCTAATCTTTTTACCTTGCATGATCCCTTGCTTGGTACAACTTATTCAACATGGGATCAAAGGGATGCAAGGAGTAGCCATGCCTACTGATCCAGAGATGGCTATGAAAAGACAGAAATTGATGTCACTGTAAATAATTGCAAAACCAAAAAAGACCCAGGAACAGAAAATTAAGTCAATGATAACTAAAGTTTGTAAACACAATTATTAACGAATAAAAGAGGAGGGATTGAGAGTAATGACAGACTTGTCTTTACAAACAAGCAGTGGGTTTGCTGGTAGATAAAACTAGCACTGAGAGATAAAAGAAGTAATGGGAAGGATTCCACTGATTGATGAATGGAAAAGAAGATATTTACCTTTAAAAACAAACTGTAGATTTGCTGGTAAATGAAATTGGATATTGAAAGATAAAAGAAACAATAGGAAAACCCATAAATTCCATAAAGGGGGGTTATACATTAAAGAGGAATTTTAGGTATTAGGCACTCAGGAAGTCTGTAACTCTCAAGTACCTCAGCCAATGGGGAAAGAGAGAGGGAAATGGGGCCAAGAAATTAGGATAAAATAGGAGGCTGTGTCCTCCAAATATTGAGAGACCCCAGGGGAAATGCCCCATGGCCTCTCCCTTTATGTGAATAAAGTAAAAGAACTCCTCTTTTTCCTTTCTGGATGTAAACCTCTGGCGTTTGTGGATTAATTTTCCTAAATTCCTGTAGTTTCTTTTTGTAGTTAGCTGTAGCAGCTCCAGTCCAAAAGCGATTTCCGGGGTCTCAATGTTTAGAGCCAATGGGTGTCACCTTGTTTTGCTTTAAAAGCTGAGGCCATTTAGTCTGCAATCGTGTGTGCTTAAGGCATTTGAGTTAAAATACAGAAATGGTCCTTGTGCCTTGTGGCTACTAGAGGTCTCACCCCTTCTCAGCTGAGAGCCCTCAACACCAGAGTAGTGACGAATGCTCACTGCCTGTGCTCTGAGCAACCTCCAAGAGTAGAGAGCGAGCAAGAGAGAAGCTGCAGCACCTCTGGTATCTGTGTTGAATGAAGGGCTTGGCTATCCCCACAGGAGGAGTTTGGTGCCTGGATCCAGGTGGCAGTTCAGGGCTGCCTCCAGGGGTAGACACTCTCCCAGTACAGCACTGAAGGAAAGAAGCTTTGAAGGCTTCAGGTATGCATTTTTTATTCTGTGAGTTATCTAGGGCCCATTAGTAATTACAGAAATATTTTTTCTATTATATGTAGAATGATTTGAGGGCTATAATGATGTGCTGAAAAGCACTTGAAAAGCTTTTAAAATTCTTTTTTAATGGTGAGGAAAAGCACCTGCAGCTGTTTAATTTAACCTGGTGTAATGGGTCCCTGCTCTTCAGTGTCTTTTTTGTAGGGATTGAAAGCACTTCAGAGAGCAGTCAGTTTGTTGGATATGCTAATTAATAATTGCAGAGTCACACCAAGGGTTTTGAACGTTAGCACATAACAAAGTTGCTGTTTTTAGTGGAAAAGTTCTTAGAGCCTGCCAAACATGGGTGGGATGCACCTGAGGTGGCACAGACTGCATACCATAGCAGAGACTATGTGCTTGAGATAGCCTTATCAGTGAGATCCATATGTTCATAAGGAAAGTGCCAGCTTTCACTTTTCATAAAATACTGTGGAAAAAACTGATGCAGTTTTCATGAAAATGAAAAGTTTGCTTTTTGCATCCGTAAGTGCCAAGGAGGCAGAAAACTAAGTTCAATGCATGTATTCTACCTAGGAGAGTATGGTTTGGGGCAGACAGGAAAGGGGAGGTGGGGTTTCAATCACTTCAGAAACAGCAGTGATCTTCTGTAAGAATCCCTGAAAGGGAAAGACCTCTGAACAAAATCTCTAGGGAGAAAAATGAAGAAAAATGTGCTAGTTCACCTCTCTAAATTGTCAGACAAGGGGCTATGTTTGCGAGGGTCTGTGGGTTCCTTTCTTACTCTCTTTTGATGCAGATTTCTTGCTTTGTTCTCCTCACCCCGAACTGTATTTCCACTCAGATTTTTCATTTCAAGGAGCACTGACTATTTATTTTAAAAGTCACTGTAAGAATTCCAGATGTTCATTCTGTTTGTTTTGAAAATCAACAGGCTACAGACTGTTGGAAATGGGACTGAGAATTTTTTTTCCATTGATAATGATGAACATTTATTCTGTTTAATTGCTTTGGCTCCACTGAGTAAAGTAAAACCTAATGTAGTGTTCAGATTGATTTCATTTTTGATAAGTTCAGGTAACAGTTACATGGGCCAAAAAGCCTTGTGGGCAAATAGAGGCTGTTTCACCACTGGATGTCATGCCAAGCCCATTTGTCTTTAGAACTATCTGTGCAAGTAATTTATGTCTAGTGTTAAAGGTAGACAAAGCAGGATCTCACACCACTGAACCTGTGTGCTGCTAGAAAACTGTTATTAACAGAAGAGGGCAATAAAAATCTCTTTTGTCAACTTAAACCAAAATAAAAGCATAGCATTACCTCAATGTGACAAAAGGGTCAATGCTGCCAGCAAGTTTGGGACATGACTTTCAATGCCTTTGGGGACAGGCTCTTCATGACAGAACCTGCACTAGCAGTCTGCATGCCTCAGCTTCAAGCAATTTCTGTAATTGAAATTAATTAAAATACTTACGACCTGCTGTGATCTAAAGTGTCTGTCTCTGCCTTTGTTGCTGTTGTTACTGCTTATATAAAAGGGGATGCCTGATCTACAATAAACTACATGATCTGCAGGAAATTTGAAAGATGCTGGCAGAACAATGTTAATTTGGGAGACACAGATCAGCAGTCCAGCAGGTGAATTTTGGCAAGGAAGAGGATTGACCTGTCCTTGTTAGTGTTTTTGTGAACATTAGAGCTTCATTGACAACATCCTGAAAAATCAGAGGGCTGAATTTTGGAGGTTGCTGCTAGCTGTTTAGGAGCTGCTCTGTGTATCCTAAGCAAGTGATCCATTGCACATAGCTGAAGCAGCCTGATGGGGTTTTTTTGAGTGGTGATTATTAGGGAGACACCTTCTTTGCCCCCTTAACAGATATCCAATGTACAGTATGTTTAAGGGGAGGCTGCTGACAAGGTGCTACTTATCTGCAAGATATTATTTATCTGCAAGTGGCAGATAAATACTCCGAGGCTGTGGTAGATATAACGTTTCCTTCTCCTTCTGTTGTCACTTCTGCAAAACATAGCCTGGAAGCAACACCCTGAGTGATAAAACTTTTACCACTCCAACTGGCACTGATGGGAATGTGGGATTCCCAGTCCCACCAGGTAACAGGGCTGACAGAGGGAATCCTTTGGGCTCCAGGAGGGTGACTAAAGGCCTAAAGGAGACTTGTCGAGCAGTCCCCACATGGTTTGGCATCTGTTCCTGACTCTGCACCCAGAGAACATCTGTGAAAAGAATTAGATTAGATTAGGGGATTAGATTCTCCCTAGTGGAAGAATCAGTGAAAATCCTTTTTCTGAGACTGTAGCAAACAAATTTTCCTTCAGAAAAAGTTGTGTTTTGTGGGACTTTTCAAAAGGCACCTTTCAAACACGTAGTCTAGTATCTTTGTTTATGTCTCCTACATGAGCATCAAATGAGCCTCAGTGGGGCTTTTCTGGCAAACTGATAGAACATGTGCCCCTAAATAAGTAAATCAGTCTGATTCCATTTCTCTCCACTGCTTGTGAGCAGCACAGATGGTTCTGATTCAAGTAAATACACCTCACACGGCAGTGCTTGCTGTGCTATGCATTACACCTGTGGCAGGACCTGAGTGTGGGATCTGAAAGATGTTTTCCCTATTGAATTTCTGCACCTGAATTTAAGGCTGATAAAGCAGTTGACATAATTAAAAAAAAATCAAAATTTGTTAGGGAGCTCAATTAAACCATTGTATAGTAAGTATTATTAAGAGGTAGCTGAAATGTTATTTCTCTTGGTTTTGGTTAGTACCAGTGTCTATCTCAGTCTGCTTTGAAACTAATTAAACCTAAATCTGCATGGTGATGTGCAGTAATTAAGAAAAATAAGAATTAGTTAATAAGTTAGCTAATAAAATCAAGAAAAATCTACTTGAAAATCAAAATGTGTGACTTGCTTAGTTTATGGCTGTGACAGCTGCAGCTGGTCTGAAGCTGCGCAGAAAAATTTGGCCATAACCAAACCCAACTCGACTAGCCTAGCTCGTTAAAGAGTAGAAGTAAACAAATCCCGGGGTATGATAATAACAGGTTGAAGTCGAACTCAAACAGGGGACCCCAGCCAATCCCAGTCAATCCTGAATGCAGACATATCATTGGCCAGGGAGATGGGTGGTGCTGAGACCCCGACCAATCAGGTGTTCAAGCACGGGAATTTTGAACCCCCTATAAAGGAGGGCAACCATCAATAAATCTTGGCTGTTGTCGCATGACCTTTGGTGTGTTCAGTCGTGTGCCTGTCTCCAAAACTGCGACCCTAATGTAACATAAGGCAAAAAAGCTATAACTAGCTGTAGTTCTTCAGAAAATATTTCTTCTCAGAAGAAATGGAAACTCTGTATGGAAATTGAGCAAAATGAACTTCCAACATTGTCACGGGAATCTAAGAATCAGTTGAAAAGCCAGTTTTCTGTATTGAATCAACACTAGTGTTGATTCGTTAGCAAGTTAAGACACTTTATTTGGTAACAAAGGAAAGCTAAGAATGTTTAAATGCTCCTTTACACAGGTTTCCTCTTACCCCACCCAGCCTGTTATGCTTTTTTTGTACTTGTAGCAGCTTTGTTTAACAACTCCCTAGAGAAACAGGGAACAAAAGATTACACAGAAGTTTTGTAAAAAAGAAAAAATTTCTAAAAAAAATTTGAAAAGTTATAAAATGTTGTGTACTTTTCAAATCAATTTTTATGCAGCTGCTTTTAATCAAGCTTTCATAATGTTTATGTACAGTAAACTTTTCCGGTACTTAATAGCTATGTACAGCTATTGCCAGCTAAAAGAAAGGTCATGTTAATGTCCTAGTATTCTAATTGCATGAAGTAAAGATTTTCCCTCCTTACCAATTTTTCTTTCTAATGACTACTGCAGCTTTCTTATGCTCTGTTGAAATAGCATATCACTGAAACTGTTCTCAGGCAGTCCAGTTCATGCCAGATGTGTGGTTTGCACCGGAGCACTTGTTAAGTCTTAAGTACTTTGGAAGTGACACACTGTTTACTTTTGAATTTTGTTCAGTAAAAATGTAAATAGGACAGTGATTTTTGAGGGCAGTGACTTCAGAGAAAGTTATGTGTAGAGCTACAAAATGTTAGTCAAGATCTCTTCTGATCTAAATGCTGAAGATCAGCAGAATTGAGACATAATGTAATAAAATTGCATCTGGTCTTCAAATGGCTTAGCTAATTAACACATAATAGAAACTAGCGAATTTGTTTCAGTATTCTGTGTAAAATCCCTTATCATGTTTGTACATGGTGTCTGAGCACTGTCTAGTCATGGGCAGCTTTCAGAATGGTGTGAAATATCCTCTAAGGCTTAGCAAGACACTGATCAACTTGACTTATTTTGTCACGTGGGTTTTTGCTCACAAAAATTGAGCATATTCATGAAAAGACTAGATTCATGCTTATTTTTAAATATAGGCTTAAAACCTTCTTAACTTCTCACTGAACTGTAACTGAAGGGGCATTAAGCATCTGATCACTTCATAGGCAAGATACAGAAATTATGACTCACTACTGTGAGAAGTTGCTGGGCATTTGCTGGGCTAGGTGGTATTTTTTTGTTGTCTGATCCAGTACCCCAAAATATGAAGTGACATGGTGTGTTTGGAGGTGCCCCATGGTTGGCACCATGTCAAGCTGCAGTGCAGATGCCCTGTAGCTGTTGTGCAGGGATGGCTGCTGGCCGGGGCAGGCTGGCCCGTTTCCCATGGCACTAATTGCTTTCAGCATGCCTGAGCTGTGCCCTGCTGCTCCACTGGGATCCAATAGCTGTCCTTTGTTTTCTCTTCTATATTGTCCTGTAGTCCTTCTCCCATGTCACATTCATGTCAAACTATTGTGCAGCACAGCCTGATTTCTCATGCTATAAAAACCATTATTTTCAGATAGAGGAGAACATCTAGAATTGAATTAAAAGTCTGACCCTGAGCTCTCTGAAGGACAGGGTTATGCATCTCTACCAGATGCTCTTCTGAAGGAGTTTTGACCTATGCTGTGCTCTTTCTCTATTTTGAAACAAGCATTCCTGTCTTTGCAAAACCTGAAAATCCTTCTCAGTGGCCTGCTTCAAAGGAAGAAGCCGTGTCTGTGCTCTCTTCATTGCTGTAGACTTTCTGTTTGTCCTGCCTCAGTTTAGGCATGGCTGTGGATCCTGGGGCATATTAGAGCAGCCAGGAATGGAATGAACTTTTGTTTGAAAATTCAAATGTCCTATATCAGTGCCTGAAAAGATGGACAGGCAGATACCTGCCTTCCCTGTTATTTCACTGTTGTTTTGTTTAATTCTCTCCCTGCTCCATGTGCTTGACAGCCTAATCTCTTCTCCAGTGCCCAGCTCTGGCACAGTTTCATCCCCATAATTCCCTGGCAGGGCATGGGATCATAAGATAAACCCTAAGGGCTGGGTATGTGCAAGGATCCTGGCAGAGGGGTGCTGGAGAGCATCACTACAGGTCTTCACAGGGTTTCTGCCCCAGAGTTACCAGTCATGGATAACCAGCAAGCAGAGTACTCTGGCTTGATGGGTATTGTGTCAGGGAGCTTCCTTTTTGCTCAGGCCACTGGGACTACACTTCTGCTTTCAGAATGACCTGGTTTAAGCAATCACTCTTTCACTAATCGTATCAGTGTATTTATAAAAATTTTCTGCTTTATACCTTGTCCTTTGAATTCTAGGGGCAAGACCCAGCAATGTTTCTTCACGCTACCTTCTCTTTCAAATCCTGAGCAGGGTTTTCCTCAATCCATATGTCCCAAATTACTTTCCTGCAAAACTGCTGCAGCTGTGAACAATACTTCTGCATTACCTTCCTGTAGTGTTGATTCCTTGTTTTCACAGTAGCATTTCAGCTTTTGATTCCAGGAGGACACCCTTATATGAAGTGTGCAAATATAATAGAAAGTGTTATCCATGTTGCTTTAACTGCCTTGCTGCTTTTGGTTTAGCAGGGTCATGACTGTTGCATTGCTTCTAAACTGTGGCCAAAGTAAATGACTCGGGTTTTTTTCTTTTGTCTTCAGTCACGAACTTTAAAAATCATTGTTCCAGCAGCACATGAACAATAATATTAATTTGTATTGTTTTATTCAGCTGTTGCATGAAAGGATGACATTGGTTTTGGTTTTAATTCCTTTGATGTATTTTTCTTAAAACACCTGTTACATGGAAGAAGAGCTAAAGACATTTCTTGGAGTGGCATCTCCAAGTATTAAAATAGTTTGTTCTCTGTTGTGTGTGGCTATACATCCTACAGAAAGCTTGTGAATGATGGTGGGCCAGTTAGAATCCAGGCATTGAAAATAAAATACCAAACTGTCTCACTCCTGTGCTTGCCCCAAGTTCTGTTGTACCCAACCAATGCTGGAGCCTCTCCTCTGCCTGAGGCTCATGCGAACACGCACTGAAGTGGGACATGTTGCCTTTCCAAGCACTGGATCACAGTATTCCACTGAAGCTCCGCTGTGCCAGGCTAAAGGACACAGGTCCCCCAGCAGTGTGAGGGGATGACTGCTGCACTGAGCAGAGGCCAGCTAGAATAAAGTGTATTTGCAGGCTGGCTGACCTTGCAGTGCAGTGGACTGGGTCACATGTTCACATGTTGATGAGAGAGAGACAAATTGGAAAATGTCCTTAAAAAGGGGAGAAAGGGTAGTGGATGAGGGTAGCAGGGGAATGACACTGAGGAGAAGCTGGGAGAGGTGGGAAAGGGTCACTGTATTGGATAGTACGGGCAGCAAACATTAGGGGAGGTGTAGGAGATGGCAGTGGGTGTAGGCCCATCCACTGTCCTTAGGCATTGTCCATGTACCATGTCCTGGTACCTTCCAATATAATAGGAGTTTTTATTTCTGTGACACCCTACAACAACAGAAAAGAGATGCCTATTGTCATTCCCATGTCCCCATGCTGAAATGAGTAATTCTGGCACCCGTCTTATCAGTATGTTTAATTCCATAGCTTGGACTTTGTTCTTAGCACCAATATTCAGCACTGTATAACCTCACTGAAATACAAATGTGAGTGCAGGACCAAAAAGGATCTCAAAGCCTCTCCTTGCTCAAAGGCTGGCACAGCAGGTATTTAATTGTATATTGATATGGTGAACTCTATATGTGATAGCAGAGAGTAGGAACTTAGTGAGTGCTTCAGCTGGAAGCAGAAAACTGACTTAAAGAATTTCTAAGCTAATTCAAAAAATGATCCATAAAGTTCAAATTGGGGTAACTTACATCCCATCTGAAATATGCGAATTACTCAGAGGATGTATTGATGGGCTGTTCTTTAGGACACCAGCTTGGTTAAACAGGATGCTCTTTGCAGCCCCTTTTGTGCAAAGGGCAGAGCTTTCTATTCATCTAGGCAAACGTTTCTATATAATGGAACTGCTTTCCACTTCAAAGCAAAACTTGGGGTTATTTTATGATTTTCTGTTAGGAGAATTTCAGGCTTTTTTTAAACAACAACAAAAAAAGAAAACTACTAAGGTGTGTTGGGTGGTAGTTTGGTTTCACTCTTGGGAAGAGGAGTGAAAGGTTTTTAATGTTGTTTCTCCATGTGATTCTGTAATTAAATTGATTTAACACTAACTACGTAGAGCTTGATATAGTCCATTTGGAGAAAATTCAAAAGTAGGTGTAGGATGGGATTTTAAATGAATTGTCTGTTGTGTATTTGCCTTGCTCTTTTTTTACTTCCCTCCCCTTTTTTTTTTTCTTTTAATCAGTTTTATCAGCTCCTAACTGTTTTCATAATTTTCATTGTGGAATTGGCTGAAGTGTTTATTAGTGTTTCATTATATAAATGTCTTAACTCATCTCTTTTCTGGGTGACTTCGGGCTGAATTAGCTATGTTAAAGAGGAAATGTCTCTTGGTTGCTCTATGATTCTGTCTGTCCAGTCCAGGACTTCATGGCACATACAAATCCAGATACGAGTGGAAGGAGCTCTGGGCTTTTGGGTTAAACCCTGGTATTGGAAAAGTTGCTCCATCTGTCTAGGCTTAGTTTTTACGTCTCTGAAGTGAAGATGATGATAGCACTCCAAGTAAAAGATTTCTTTCCAGTATTCATTTGGAAAGTGACCTTTACACTTCTGAGTCTCCCTTGTGAATGGGTGTATTCCTTGCCCAGCAGCAGCCAGGTGTTGTGGAAGCAGCCCAAGGAGCTGTGTGGGACAGGAAAAAGCAG
This sequence comes from Illadopsis cleaveri, assembly GCA_013399915.1. NCBI lineage: Eukaryota > Metazoa > Chordata > Aves > Passeriformes > Timaliidae > Illadopsis > Illadopsis cleaveri. The sequence goes on along the minus strand of VXBB01003403.1, from coordinate 194,408 downwards.
TTTGGAACTTTACCAGTCCCTTCTACACAGACCACTATGAACAGGGTTTTTCTTGAAAAAAGAGACTATAAGGTAACATGCTGAAGTGAAATACAGCCTGTGCTAGACATATTGGGATGAGATAACTCTATCCTATTTGTAACTTTTTCCCCCCCCATCCAAGGGAAAGAGGATTCTTTTTGAAAAATATTGTGAGATCTCAAAGTGAAAGGTGTGGGAGGATATTATCTGTCTTGTGGTGTTTGCTGGAAAAAAAACTGAATGCAAGAACAAATGGAATGAGAGGAAATGTGAAAACAGTGGGAAGCGAAAAACTGCTTTTAGCCTTACAGAGTAGTTATTGATTCATGAAAGCACAAGGATAATTCCTCATTGTATAGCTTTCAGACAACAGCTAGAATATTCACTTTGAGTTAAAGTCTAGAAAAATGTTAATGAACTGACAGAAGCCAAAAAAAAGTCAGTTAAAAAAACCCCAGTGGTTAGAGGACTAGACAAACAGCTGTTTAGGAAAAGAGAGGGAAAAGTAGTGAAATGGTGGACTGGAGCATGAGCAAGGAAGAAACAGCTTCAGAATTGAAAAGGAAGATAAACTTAGAGAAAGATCAAAATTGCTTTTGTAGCTCAAGTTCAGAAAGAGGAACTCTGGGACAAAAATAGAGTTGTAAGTTTGGGTTTTTTCCAAAAAGATTTTTTTTTAAATCTGATTTTTTAATTTTTATCTGCTTTATTCTGAGGAATGATCTAAATAACATGGAAAAAGAAATTCCTTCTAAAAATGCTAAACATTTTTAGAAATGCATTTGAATATGCTTTACAGACAAAAGATTTTACAGGATATTTCAGGGTTTCAGGCTTCAATTACCTGAGTACTGTGTGTAATCATGGTCTTGGAATGTTGCTAATTTTCAGAACAGCTCTTATCTTTTTTATGCATTTGTATTCTGCAAAGAAAAACTAAATCACAATTATTTTTAAAAATATAAATTATAAAGAAATGCTTTTCCAAGGTTTAATATTTGTTAATGCCTTTCATAAAATTATTGTATATTCTGACTTACAAAATAAAATTCTTGATGAAAGAAATGATGCATAGGATCTTGCAATGAACAGCTGTGGTAAAGGATAATAATATTTTGCATTTGTGCAAAAAGATTAATTTAAAAGCAGGCCTGTGCCAGTAGTTAGATACGTAACTTATTTCAGAGAGAAATAGGACTTATTCAAGGTCAGATGACCTCAATGAAAAAAACTGATGCTTTTTGCTTAACTGAAGCCCTCTAAATAAAGGCTTTTTTTCTGGTTATGAAAATGGGGACTGCATCAGTGCTGTGTTTATGAATTGCATAAACTTTAGTCCTTCTTTCCTAAATTTTTCACCTGTCTTGCATTCCATTGAAGAAACCAGAACAGTGCTTGCTTGAAACAGCTCAAGCGTTCCTTTGCTACTGAGCCCAGTTTGACATTATGCAACTCTCTGTGAATATTAACTGGTGCGACCCTGCGGGTGCTCGCTTTTGGGAGGGCTTGAGGTTCCTGGGGATGGGCACACAGCTTTTGCGTGCTATATTTGGCAGAGCTTGGGTCCATCCCCCTGTGTCCTGCCAAGAGCAACTGGTCTGTTTGCTCCTGCAGCTCCAGGGCCATGGAAGCTAGATAACCTCTCCACTCAAAATGCAAAGGGATGGGAAGTGTCCAGTAGTAAGCAAAAAGGGGTTGTTAGAGCTCTGTGCTGCCTTTTTTCCATATTTTCATTCAAAGGAAGTCTTACTCACTGAGTAGGAAAGACTGCAGAGCGTGGCAGAGGAAAGCAATTGTGACAGGCACTTTTCCTGACTGTATTGCTAAAAGCATCAGAAGTGGGGACACACTACAAGGTTGAGCAACGGGGGTTTTTAAAGGACAACATAGCACCAAAATTCACTGATGAGACCCCAAAGGAACTGTGAACAACCCGTAAGAATGCAGCTGGGAATGGCAATCCTATGAATGGTACTTTGACCATTGGTCATTCTCTTTTGTTGTTTAGTTCTCTCCAGCATCTTTATATAGGTATTATTGTGACACAATATTTAAGCTGCAATGTGGTTGTGCACTGGGTGTTACCATATTGAGCTAAAGAGAATTACTAATCCTCTTGAAGTCCTAGTAACCTGCTTGCCACATATGCTCAAAATATTTCATACTCATGTATAGATTAGTTTGGAATTAGTCTTGTGTATGAATTCAGTTGTTACTTAGTTGTTCACATATAATCCTTTTAATTTCCCCGCTAGATTATCATTCATTGTTTTTCAGTGCAAACCCCTCTTGTTTCCCATGTGTTTTCCCCAGTTGTTCTCTGGAATGTTTTCCATCTTGGCTTGGCCAAGGGCATGTATGAGGTGTTGAACCTTGATATAAAGCTAGGCTGAGCAAAACAGTTTGAAAAGTAGCTAAAGAAAGGGAGAGATGGCCATGGATTGAACTAGATCTTAAATTTGAGGTTACTTTAGAATGACTGGTTCCTACTCTGCATTTTACATTAGAGTCCAACAGTAGAAGTAACATGACTACCTGCAATCCTGAGCTCTGAAACTGCTGATTATGTGGCAGATTATGATTTGCACTGGGGTAAGAGCCAGCTGGCCATGTGGATGTGGCTTTAGATTGCGTTCTAATAAATAACATTTAGTATGGCTCAGCTTGGTATGAACAGGAAGTGCCAGGCAGAGGAACTACCACTCCAGAACATGAGTCAGAAGATGAAATTAAGGACTGACTCAGATGCATGTATTTCAGTGCCTTCATATTTGGCATCCCTGCACAGGCAAATGATCTAAGAAGAGTTCCCCTCACATACCTTGGATCCACAGGAAAATAGCCAGTGTTGTCATGAGTAATATATAGAAGACATAGGTGAATGCCATTTTAGGCCTTGCTAAAAATAATTTTTCCATGCACTTCATAGATTGGTGTACGTTTGCTTTAGTGCTTGCAACTGCTCTGTCCACACCTCTTCAGTGACTGCCACAAGCTCCTTTCCTCATCTATTAATTGGCAAACTTGCCTCTCTTTTGCCTTATGTAAATTGTGAGCCATGAGAAGAGCCTTGCCTTTGAAGCAGCCCTCACAGTGATGATGGCTTTGAGACTGTTTTTGCTGGGATAAGTCCACAATACAAGACTCCTCATATTTCTAAACGCTAAGAATGTAACTTCTTTGGGCACATCTGGATTCTGTTCTGGTTAAGTAACTGCCCAGGCAGATCACTGTGATTTTAGTTACTCTTAGCGGTGATAAAGCTATTCCCACACAGAGACCTAAATGCAAGAGAGGGTCACAAGTAATAATAATTTGATGTCTTCTGTCCAATCAAGTTTTGTTCAGTATCATTTGTTCTGATTTGGCATCTTTCTTTTTTTTCCGTTGACCACTTATTAACTGGTGGCACAGAAACATTCAATGTCCTTTGTTCTAATTGTTGGCTCATTTCTGTATAAATTTTTTTCTGAGTCACATCCCAAACCATACAGACTCTTTTCATTGCCATGACAACAGCAAGACATGCCAATGTTAGCAAAGTCTGCTCGAAAAAGAGAAGTCAGTAAAATCAAAACACAGTTAATTGAGGTATTTCAAATATAAATTCCCGTTTTCTAAAATGATCCAAAATTATCCTGCATTGTGGAAAATAGTTAAGAATAAGTCCTAGATGAATAGCATAGCCTCATGCTGGATGCTGGGTCTTGTCCTAGGCATTGCGTTATAAAAAAAGATCTTACAAAAATAGTGAGAGTGGAATTGGTCATAGCCCTGGTGAAATGTTTGGATCAGAAGAGGATGAAGAGTTAAATGTGGTTACTAAAAAAGTAAAGGATAATTACTAATATTTTCAGAAAAACATTTGATGTTAAATTGTGCATTGTTTTGTCATTATCATGCCTTTCTCTTCATTGCTTAAGATTAAAAGTACATTTGATGGGATTACATAAGAGTGCATTTTAAACTAATAAATAATGCAGTAACTCATGCAAAGTAATAGGGAATCGTTGATATAAAACAGGTCTTGTAGAGCAAAATGCTGGAAGAAATCTGCCTTAGTCCAAGTGAAGCTGAGAAGGAGGAAAGCTGTAGCTGGGACTTGAGAGGTCTGCAGTCATCATGAAGGATTATTTCTATTTTAAAGAAGAGGTGAGAGCACAGAGATAACAGAGGTAATATCTACAGCCTCCTTTCCCTTGAAACCTCCATAATCATATGGGCTTTCCCTTGGCCTCCCTCTATGCTTTGAAGCTAAGATGGAAACTATTTTGAAAATAGAAATGGCAGATGAATGTCCTGCAGTCAGGGACATTATAGGCTGAACTCCTGAGATTTGTAGTTTTGAATACTTCTTTCTGCCTATGCTTGCTGTGAAGGAGGGGGAGATGTTGAATGATGGTGCCCACTGAAAAACTGTGATTCAGGTATTCCTGGGTTATGTCTAGGGTTGTCCCATAAAACTCGTCTCAACTTTTTTTGTTACTTTCACTCTGTTAATATATAGCTGGAAGTGGCTGGAGGGCTCATCTTTCCTCTGGTATGTCCTCAGGGTACCCAAATGAGTTTCAGGAGCCTCTGCAATTTCCAAAGGATGCAAGTGCTATGTTTTCATTTAAAGATAGTTAACTCTCAGATGAGGTGGCTGAATTGTGGTGACAGCCATTGGTAGCGTCAGAGCAAATGTAGACTTGTTCCCCTTATTTATATCCTTATTTTCAGACTTACTAGAGCTACTAGTAGGCTAGAATGCTGTTTGCTTTGTTTGGATTCTCAGTAATTCTGACAATACTTGCCTGCTTAGTACAGGGTCATGGAATAGACCTCCTCATCCTGCATCACTTGCCATGCTGGGCTTTATTCCAGTTCAGAAGCTCCTGAGTCCAGCTGGCTGTAGATGCAGACAGTAGCTCAGGCATTGGGAGTCCAGTTCTGAAGGAGAAACTGTGGAAGTGACTTGACTTATCAAGGATTGTAGTTAATATCAAACATTAACAGTTGCTATCTAATAAACAAGCTTAATGTGAGAATTCACAAAGATGAACAGCAATGGTCCTGCAGTGTAACTTAAATTCTGACATCAGTGAGCCTCTGGAAACAGCCCCCGCGCCCACCTCCAGCCCTGCACCTGCATCCAGGCAAATGGCAAGGGGAGAGCCCTTGACTCTCAGTACTGCAGAGTGATTGATTGATTGATTGATGGGCTGGGTCAAGATTTGACAAACAAAACAGAAAACCTTGCAGTTTTGTGAATGTAATATTTAAGTGTTCATAACTTAAAAGCATTAGACATTTGCAAACCTAATAAATTGCTTGAGACTTGTAGAATGCTTGGCGGCAGGTGGAGCCTGCAAGCCATAAAAGCTGCAGTTAATGATAAGCTTTTGTCTTCATGTGACTAATGTGTGTGGGTGTGGGGCATGTGAGCATGGAGAAGAGCACACACTGCTGAGTGTTTGTCTATTCTGGTTTTTCTTCTGTGGAATGGCAGATCTGCTGGACATGTCTGCAGTGAATGTGTTTTCATGTATCTATTGATTTTATAAAGTTCATTTTTTACACAGCATCCTTTAGCTGACGTATTTGAAATACTTAAGGAATGCTTTAAAATGCTTTTACAATTTACCCCATTTTGGTGGTATTTGTTAGCACAGGTGGTCTCATCAACAAAGAAGCTGCTCATTCACAGTAGGGTTTGACTATGACTTTAGAAAAAAGTTAGCTGGTGTAGTTAAGAGTCTAACTAAAACTAAAATCTTACAACTTATTGAACCAAAATGGGTTATCTTGACCATCATCCTTGCTATTACATGGGTAAATTGCTAACAGAGACTTTTTTCTTAGTCTGTGATTTTTAGCTTGGTTGGGTCAGACTTTTCAAAGCAAGGCATTTGGGTTTTATTCTGATGCAAAACACTGTGCATCCCTGAGTTGCATTTTGGGGACAGAATGAAAAGCCATCAATACCTGGGATGTGTCTTCAAAGTGGCCAGTGACATTTAGTCCAATTTTGATTGGAACTTACGTCATGAAATGCAACAGTCCCTCCAGGGAGCTGAGCTCTACCCTTAGGGACCTCCCCTAACACTTCATAACTCAGAATAAAGCATAAAGGCTGCTGAGGAGAGATCCAGGAGACAGGGGCCATAGGACAAGGACATGAGAATGGGATCTCTGGTCCACTGGTACCATGCCTGAGCCAGCCCATGCCTTGGGAAGGAAAGGCAGGAGCAAGCACAGAGTAAAGTTTCCCCAAATGCTGTAGGGCTTTCTGTGGGTGGGGCATTTTTCAACCAGAGGAGATGTCTTTAGTAAACTGATTTTTTTTTTTCTTTCCTATATTTTTCCAGTCTCTGTTTGAATCCAGGTAAACTTCTGCTACATTTTGTCCTACATCAAGGTATTCTATAGCTTAATTATATGTGAATGAAGAAATATTAATTCATTTCCTTGTTCTGAATTTTTCATCTATTAGTTCCTCTTGTTACATTCTAATTCTTCCACTGGAAGATTGTAAACAATCATTTTCTGTTCACCTATTTCACATCACCAATCTTTGTAAGCTTCCATTGAATTCCTACCTTAGGCTGATGTACTGAAACATATGCAGTCCCAGCCCCTTCTTGCACAGTTTTCCTCTTGCTCCTTGTCAGTTTTCCCGCTTAGTCTAGGAATGTCTACTGATTCAGTCATAACATCCCTAATATTGTATGGACTTTACCAATTCATGTGCGTATAACTGAGATTTCTGTGTTGTTTCTTGCTACTGTGGCCTCACTGATCTTGATGTACCATTGTTGCTGCCACCATCTAAGCCCGTGACAGTGTTCACTCTATCCTTTATCCTTCCTTAGACTTGGAATTTCATTCCTCAGTGACAGTTTTACTATTTGTTGTTACATTGCTCATGCTGTTTAAGCAAACACTTTAATATACTCCTGCTTGTCCACAGATATGATTCGTTCTGCCGTTTCTGCACTTTTTGTCCCTGCATACAGCGTCCATTTTTCTTCACTGACTGTCCAATACATCAGTTCTATCAGGATCCCCACCTAAATTAGGTGCTTCGTTTCCCTGACCTGTTTTTCTGGTGGTTTTTATGCAAAAACATTTGTCTGCTCTTCCTGGCGCTTGCAGAAGACCAATGAACCTGACNCCTGGGCGAGCCCAGGGCCGGGGGGCTCTCCCCGCGCCCTGCCCGCGCGACAACACCGCGGGGCAGTAGCTGCAGCCGCGGTCGTCCGGGAGCGGGAGAAGGTGCGGGCGGCCATGAGGAAAAAGGGAGGCAGGTGGGGCCGGTCAGGTGTCACTTCCCTGTTGCTGAGGGTGGGAGAAGGACGTGAGTCCTCCGGCATCTCTTCTCCCTTCGTGGGGGCTTTTTGTGTCTCTGCAAAGCGGCATAAATTGTACGAATTATGCACTGTGCTTCGGCTGAGGTCCTCGCAGCCTGTGCTTTTCCCCCATGAACCTCATGAATTCGATTGTAGTGTGGCCACGCACTTTCCTCTAAGTGTTAAATGCATCTCTGGCTACGTGCATCCCAGGTAGACCTGCAGGTATCACAAAATTTAGTCTGAAATTTGTCGCGTTTGCCTTCATCAGCTGTGTGCATGACTGTAGGTAGGTGTTCCTTGTATCTCCACACTTGTCATCTGAATTGCAGCGTCTTTCCATGGCATATTTGCTGGCTCTTGCTTGCAATACTGAAACATTATATGTATACTTTTACTTAGAGATGATTTATTTTGTATTTCAAAGTGAAGTCCTAGCAGGTGATTTGTTGTTGTGTTTCGGGTTTTTTTTTTTAACTGCATATGGTTAATTTCATTCAGATGTTGTTGTACACAATCTGCTTTTCATGGTTTTTTTAAAGGGCAGAATTCATTTATTGTGCCCTCTCTCTTTCACAGTGTATATAGGAGAGGCTTAGTGCAGTTGAAACATTTTCATTTCTGTTGTCACATATCTAAGCTGATTGTTTCCTCATGAATGGTGTAATTTGCTGTAGCTGGAACCATATGCTCTATATACATGTATGCATATCCTATATATATCTGTATATGTACACATGCATATTGTCTCATGAGGTCGATCAGATTTGTAGTTTAGTGGAGTGTTCTATGCTGGTATTTCATAATAAAACCTCAGAGCTCTAAGTTTACACGTGCTGAATTTAATGCTCCTTGTTAGAGACCCCATATATACGCATCTGCTCCATTGGGATGTGGGACTGCGGAGGACTTGGATCTCAGGGTTAAGTCTCACATAGTTTTGGGGAAAAATATAAGAGGTATTTTATCTGGAAAGGTAGACTGTATACCTGGTCAGTCTGCTACTGCTTCCCCATTCTGAGAGGAATCTGTTTTTTGCATGAAAGATTAGAAGCTGTACAGTGTTGTGCTACAGAACAGAAGGGCTTTGCCCATCTCCTGAATCCTTGCACCTATGAGGAATTTGTTAGGTGGCTTTTATCACAGTTGGTTGTGTTTTAAAATGAAACATCTTAAAGCTTTTTGTCTCTGAGTGCAAATCTGTACTGAGGTTTCCCTCTCTGCTCCTGTGTTCTTATTTAAATATGTCATGTATGTTTTGTTCTTTGAACATTAAGACTAAATGTGTTTTTGTGGTTGGAAGTATATAAGTTGAAAGGGAAGGGGGAGTGTTGAAATTTTTTTTGGGAACTGTGTAAAGGAGGTGTTTATCTAATTGTTAATTAAGTGTAGGGATTTAAAGTCTTTGACTTACTTTTGCCAAGAGACTGCTTGGCATAGTAAGACCATAACACAGCATTTTTAAAATTCATTTAATCCATGAATCGAAAAATAGTTTACTAGTGAAAACTGGTTGTTCTGCTGTTTCAGAACTGAATTAAATGGATAGTAGGTTAGAAAACAGTTTAAGTGACTTGACTAAAGATCTTTGTTGGTTTTGCTTTTAATTTACCAATCTGAGGTAGCCATAATCTTTATTTTTCAAAGAAAACAGTACAAGGGTGCTCTGCATATTTTAAATTACCAGTAATGGTTGGAGTAGGACCATTTTAGAGATGGGGAAAGCTACATGGGAAATTACCAGTATTTGTGTTTGAGTAATAAAATTTTGTTTGTTTAAATAGTTTTGTTTAAGGCATTAAGACACGCGTGGCATTCCAATCTTTCTTTCTGTTTTTAGTGTAATTAATCTTGTAATACTCATGGGGTAGAGATGCACTTGTCCCCATTTTAAAAATAAGTAATGGAAACAGAAATTATATGTATTTCAGGTAGGCTTGGTGGAGCAGGCATTTGATTTCTGGTTATAGGTTGTTAGGAAGTCATTAGCCTTTCAGTCTTAGATCCTGTACAGATACTTAATCTTCCTCTGTTCATGTAACTCGAGAGATTTTTATCTTGCACTGGTGTGTTCTAGTTAAAAGTAGGATGCAATTCTCTACGGTTGTTTTGACTTCCTGCTCTTAAAGTCATGGTAGTGAATGGTGAGTACTCTGCTGGTTGTGTTTCCCATGACTGGCTCTCAGAAGTACTCAAACTCTGAAACTGCTGCCAGGTTTTCTTTTTGTCTGTCTTCCTTGTATTGACTGACAAGTCTAGTGGAACCTTCTAATCTAGTAGGTGTTAGGTCTTTAAAAACATCTGAAGTAGCCCTCAGAAATTAAAGCTCTGCTGTCACAGTGCTGCTTGAAATAACTGCCAGTGTGCTGCACCTGCTTGCTGTGCATTAAAGTAATTCAGAGTAACCCTTGTAAATTCCTAATTAAAAAAGAAAACAAAGCCACCTGGAGCCTGGTGGCTACAGGATTTGCCCATCAACAGCAAGCATAACTGTGACCTTGGAACTGGCCAGGTGTATTTCCTGGCCTGGACTGTCTGTTGTGATTGATGTCACCAAGCTAGTTGGGAGGATGTTCAGGTGGCTCAAGCAATCATCTTCTCTGCTGGGAGCTGGAATTAATTTACTGCTTAAAGAAGAGCCTGCAGTTTGAGTCCTCCTTACTAGTAATAATTTTTTTTTTTTTTTTTTTTCTGTCGGGACTAGACAATACTGAAATTTCATCCTCAAAACATTTCCTTACAAATGCATGAATTTACACAACAGAAGTTTCTTTTTCAATTAGTTATAACAGGAGTTCTCTGAGTGAAGAAAAGCAAATATTAACAGAGCATATTAACACAATGGGGCATCCACAACTTAGCTGGGTAACCTGCATCAGTGTCTCACCACCCTCATTGAGACACCTCTTCTTTATATCCAATCTAAACCTACCCATATTCAGTTTAAAACCATTTCCTGTTATCACAGGCCCTGGTAACAGGTATCTCTCCATTGCTCTTACACATCTTCTTTTTATCTATCTGTCTGTCTGTCTGTCTTGTCTATTTATCTGTAGGCTGCAGTCCACCTTTCTGCTTACATACAGCTAACTTGAAAGTTGAATGTGTTTGAATTTTGACTATCTGTACATAGTGCACTTGCCTGTCTGTTGCTGAGTTTCTCAATTTCAAGTCATGATTTTTAGTAAATACATCTTCAAGATTTTTGTAGTTTTTGCAAGAAAATGTCTCTTTCTATGTGTTGTGGTGGTTGAAAATACTCTAACTACACAGTAGAAGTGCACGTGATTGTACCTTTTGGGGAGAGTGGTAGTGCTAAAACCTCACCAGAGTTTTCATCCCTTTTCCTATTCAAAATCAGGCACCTTTCTTTGCTCAAATTGTTGGGATGTTTTTGATACATGAGGGCTTCTGCGTCTCCGCTCCTCTTCACAAACTGCTTTTGATGACTGTGTATGTGGAGCGTCTTGCATTCTCAGCTTTTGTTTCAGTAACCTTAAAGCATCTGAAGAAGTAATGGATTAAATTGATTTTTCTAAGTTTATATGCTGAACAATAATGATAATTTTTATTTCTTGTCTGCTTGGGTAGATTTTGTACAGCCCCCAGGGGTTTACACTGACACACCATGATTAGGTTTTTGTATCACTTTTCTTTTTAAACCCTAACAGCAAAAGGGCAAATAGCTTTAATTTCATATTAACTTAAAAATAAAACTTTGTCTTCCTTTAGTGTGTCTGTGAAAAGGTTTTTGGAGTTGTGACCAGCTGAAAGCATAGCGTTATATTGGTTTCAATACTACACCTGATAATGAATAAATAAATAATCCCACAGGAACCTAAAATCATGTAGGAAGACTAAAACTGGAAAAATACCAAGTAGAACCTTACCATGGTTTACTTAACAAATACAAGGTGAGGTGAAATTCAATATTTGGAAAGAAAAGTTGATCATTGTTTGCATAATTAATCTTATTCTGAATGATGATGTCATTTATTTGGTTTCCATATGCTGAGCAGGAGGCTAATACAAGGAGGAAAGATAGTAGCCATTGTGCTCAATGGAGACAGATGTTCACATGAATTAATGCTGGTGTGTATTTCACTGTAATGTTTCAGGGGTGAAGAACAATCTGCTGTAGCTGCTGTTCTTGCTTACTTTTTCTGAGTTAGTTCCTTTTGTTTCTTGCTTCCCATTCTAAATTTGTAGGAGACCACAGCTCATTTTTTCTGCACTGTTTTACAGTGCATCTCTTCTTACTAGCACTGCTGCCTTTTTATCTTTTTTTTTCTCCTTCTAATGACACTTTTTGTCTCTTTGCTTTCAATTCTTTGTGAGTTTTTAGTAATTTCTTTGCAGTGTCAGTATTTTCTAGTTTATTGTTTTCTCTTTTTCTTTCCCATGACTGTTTTGGATGGATTCCATTCGCCTTGCATCTGTCATGGCAGTGTGTCTAGACTACATGGACTGGCCAAAAAGAACATTTGAAGATTCCTATCTTGCATAGTGACCTACAGTGCTTTTTGGCACTAGTGAAATATTGAACAGGTAACTTTTCTAGGCAACATTATGTCCTGTTTGTTTCAGCTGTCCTAGTGTCCCCTGGCCATGAGCAATATGAAATGTCTTGTGGATTTTGTATTTCTGTACATTTCATATTTTTCACATGTGGCAAGGAAGAATTTTAATTACTTTTTTATATTCTTGGTTTCTAAATCACCTTTCAAGTAAAAGGCTGTAAATACTGTTTGGGGCTCTGGTACCTGCTGCTAAATCCTGTACATGCAATCCCTTATTTGTGAAAAAAGGGAAACAAATCGGTTTGGTTTAGTTGTACTTTCAGATTGTAAAATGGAAGTAAGTATTGCAAAAATTGCTGCACTCTACCGGCTGGCAGTATGTGAAGCAAGATTCTTACTGGAACTTCGTGGCTTCTTTGTAAGAAGTGTGAAAGACTGAAATGATAAAAACTTGAGATAAATGTCGTTTTATGGAACATCAGGAACTGTTAGGAGTGGAAGTTGGCAAAACCAGAGAAGAGGCCTTCTGTTGCATAAAATAAAGGTACAGCCATATCTTGAATTCCACATTCAGCTCTGGCATCCTATAATAGGATGGGAATCCTAGGTTAGGAATTTGACAGAATATTGAGATAATAATTTAGTAGGCTTGGATACAGACTTTGGTTTACTGGTAACAATGTTACATGTATTTGAATCAACAAATAATTTAGAAGATTCTAAGTGGTCTTTGCTAAGGAACTAAAATGTTGCAACTTTGAAGAGATTCCACTTGTATAATACAGCTGTAATACTGTCATCAGTGAGGCAGTAAATAGAAACGTATTGCATTAGGTTTTCTGTCATATTTTAAGTAAATTAGCTTTTCCAGAGCTGTGATTGGCAGTGAACTCAGAACTTACACTATATCAAAAATTATCTAAAATCACGTCCCAGAATAAAGTTCTTCAGTAGTCAGTGAATTAATTGAATTATATTCTTAATGAGCTTGCAGAATTATCTGATTATTCTGATTGTGAAATCTTTCCTGAGTTTTGCATGAGCCACAAAATGGTTGATTTTTCTGGCTCATCACAGAAGGTAATTTCTCACTATTGCAAACAAAGCTTTAACTAGTTGTAGCAGCATCAATAGCTGTAATGTGATTTGGCTGCCGTCTGTTTAAATATTAAATTTTCTGATCCCTTTTAGAACCCACCCAGGTGACATCGTGCTGAAGGGACCTTGGGCACAGGAGGTAACCTAGGAGCCCCTTATGTTGAAAATAATAAATAGAACTGTTGCAGACTCCAGAAAGTTTATTGTGAATGAACACACAGTGAAGAGCACTGTATATGTGTGTGGTACAACATTGCAGGCAGGCAGTGAATAGAATTCAGTTTCACAGCCATATCTTCGTATTTAATTTTGGTGTTTCCTGCCTGTCATTTGACTGTATAGACAGACTTCTTGTGTTACAGTCTTTTGTAATTAGATTCCCATAAAATAAATGTAGTCAGCATCTTACAAAGGTTGCTGAAATTGGTGATTGCAGAGAGGGAGAGAGTAAGTTCTTGTGAGGTTTATTGTTGCTCTGAGAAAACTTTTGATTTTTAGGGGATGCAATATTTATAGCTTTATAAGTACAGTTTTTCAAGAGCTTTGCAGAAATTAAAGCTTTCAGCTACTTTTGTCGGAGTTCTAAGAGCTTGAGCACTTGGCTTCTGTCAGAATAATTGTTTTCGTGTGTGCTTGATTTCTGCTGTAGTCAGGCTAAGTTAAATAAAAACATGGTTGTAGCTTTGTTAGTAGTATGTAGCTTTGATAAATTCTATCCTTGTTACATCTTCATTGTGTGTGCTAGTGTCACTGGTTTAAGAAAATGGATTTTCTTCATACTGATTCGAGATAAGTATTTAATTTTATGCATTTTATATGTTTGAAAATCTCCATGCACTGTGAGAAGTTCTGCCTAGCTTAAAGACTAGGTTAAAATACATTCCCCTTGTTTGCTGTGTTCATTTGACAACACTTTATATAGGATCAATTTTGCTTTTTATCCCCGTATTACAGTGTTTACTTCTTTGGGCTTTGTACAGGGAGGAAAGCACAAAGCTGTAAAATAACAATTAAGCAGGAAGATTCAGGTTTGTACAAGCAATGGGAAATCACTGTGCTTCAAGATTTACCTACATTTCTGAGCTGATTGTTTAGATTTTTATTTTCACAGCCTGAGCAGCAGTTGCGCCTTCTTCCTCTTTATCTATGGACTTCTGTTATTCTTGCTGGAATACCAGTGATTACCTGCATTTGGCAATGAGGTAGAGCTACTGTGTTGGAGATGATGATGTCTCAGGGAAAAGAGAAAAATAGTGCTGTAAAATCAGCTCCTCACTTCCACATGTTTTGGTGGTTTCTGTCTGTTGATAAGTTGAGTGTGTGTGCTAAGGACTAAAAAAGCAAAACTTGTTTTGTGGGGAGGTTGCACTGTTACACTCTCTACTTAAAACAGCAAGATAATAATCCTGCCTTCTACTTTTTAAGGATCTTTTCTACAGCTTTCTTTAAAACAAAACGCAAACCCCTCACTTTTTTCTTGTTGTGACTTTCATACTATATCCTTTCCCGCAGGAATTTTGTGTTACCTCTGTGGAATTGCCTAGAGCTGTTCCTGATCTTCCTGATCTCCTCAAAAGGACCCACAGAGTGTAATACAGCTTCTGCCTAATCTCCACCTTTCTTTAAACTGTCCCAGCAGTCTTTCTCTTAGATGTACACACAGCAACTTCTGAGTAGCTTTTTTAAAATCTAAGCATTTTTTAAATCTAAACCCTAGAAGGGAACTTCCTGTTTGCTTATATTAGGATAAATTTGTTGGTTGCATGGAGGTGGTTCTTGGGTGACAAATTCAGGTGTCTCCCATAATTTCCAAGCTGACATGGAAAGGGGAGACTATGGAAATTCCTTTGGGAAGTGTGGTATTCTGTCCAAGACCTGTCTTTCATTCTAGACACAGAAACAGGATCTTCATAACTTCACAGACTTTAACCTTTGACCCCATGCTGAACTCCTTTGTAAATTACTCTCATCTCCCCCTGTGCCCTTGAAATATAGGAGTATTTGGGGCAGTTTCCAAAGTCCTCACTCCTTTGACTGTGTTGAAGTTGAGAACTTCACTTACCAACTTCTTCAGTAATGATTTTTTCCTCCTTCATGGGTTCTTATTCTTGCATTAGAAGGTGATCAAAGCTGTTCCACTTACCTCAAAGTGAGAAGACCTAAAAACTTCTTGGTTGCCTGAAGCTGTAGTAAAAATCTGAAAAAAATATTTGTTCTTAGAGGTTTGACAGTCTTCATGTCTGAGCCAACCAAGTGGATTTATGAGTAATCTTTAGTGTTTGCTTTTTTCCCTTTCTAGAAAAATCTCTTTCCATAGCTAATTTAGGAGATGCTGGTAAGTGACTGGAAAATCTACTGTTACTTCTCAGTCCCATTTTACCTTATGTATGTCACTTTTTATATAAACACAAAAAAAATTCTACGTAATTTTCTTGATAATTTCACTTTGATGATAACTGAAATGCTTTGCAATAATTATTCCCCTTTGAAAATAAATAATTGTTGCAGAAAGATTACTTGTGCTTCATACATATATACATGAAACACAGATATTTTTAGTATCTAATAAAAATACCAAAATATAAATATATACGTATATATATGTATATGTATGTATATATAAAAATATTGAAAGAGTTGTAGCGGAATGCCTATTTTGTTGTATCTCCTGGTCAGTTATACAGTAAGGTGTTAGTCATCCATGCACTCAGTGACTTGGTATTCTATATATGAAATAAGCAAGTTTGGATTAATGACAAGATCAAATTTCTGTTTCTGTGGTTAAATTCCTGTGGTAGCAGAGAGAAGGAAGGAACAGCATTCGTAGTTTATCCCCTCATAATTTATTTCTGTTTCATGGAAATAACTTGTAAATGTAGTTAGATTCTTCTCCAGTCTCTTATTTCATTCTTGTTTGAGATAGGGGAATAGTTCTTTTTCGTTAAAAAAGATGCAGTTTTTCTCAGTGAAAGAATTCGCTGTTTGGCCTATTCTATTAGTGATATAAACTTAATTTTAATATGTCCAATAGTGTGTTCTATTTAATAATGACATGCAACAGGCCATTCACACTTTTAATACATGTGATTTATTAGTTATTGTAGGCAAGCTTCCACAACAAAAATTAATATTTTAAGTGACCTGTAAAAATTAGCTGGTGGGTTTAGGCTGAATTGATTCCTATTTAAGGAAAAACTAAACTCTTTAATAACACACTGTATTTTAAATTCTTCAAGATTATTTACTAGGCCACTGAAGACTGCATGCTTTCCCTGAAATATGACAACTTACCTCTTTTTCCCTATTTTTGCTCAAAAGGGAAGATCTTAAGTGTGTCAGTTATTACCAGTGTTTACTCTGTCTTTCTGACAAACATTTGCAGGCTCTTGGTTTAGTGTTTATTTTTTCCTTAGGTGCAACAAGCACATCTAAGCCAAAACTTCTTAAAAATCATCACCTAACTAAACAGATGAAGAGAAATAAATGGATAGAGGGGTAGTGAAATTTGTCATCAGCTTTCTTTCTGAGTTCTTGGCTGTGTGGAAATGCATGCCAATCATTTGATTATTATGGTTTCACAATCATTAGCGTTGCTTGTAAGTTGATTTCTTTGAATTTGAAATACATCCTATTACCTCCTGTCTATGCTTACTAGTTATTGCAAGATGTGGAGACTTGATTCTGAGCTTAGAGTTCGAGTGGTGGTTGGGCTGTGTGGTGTGTTTGTTTGCATGATGGGGAAAACCATGAACAGACCAGAAGAAGTACCTGGTTTTGATTTTTGCGCTTGAAGAGACGGAATCTGAAATCCAGGGGATGCACATTCAGTCTGCAGTGGGATTCAGCTTTGGAATTTATAGGTTCACCTTTGGGTGCATTTAAAGCAATGGACTGATAAAAGGAAAAAGAACCTTTGTCTCTGCTGCAGGTGATTTCCGTGTTTCTTATGACATTAAAAGAGAGCTCTCTAAAAATGTTTTCTTCCATAATTCAATTGTTCTACTCTCCTCTTAGCTCAGGCAAAAGCCTTCCCTGATTATATGCCTTGTGTTCTCACAGGTTTCATTTTAAAATTCTTTTCCTCACGTTCCCTTTCATCTGATGTAAGAGAAGCAAACAGCTGTTGGTGTCCAGTGCAGTGATGAGTAACAACAGCTCTCCCTGTACTTGTGCAGATGTTCCAATAGAGGACTTAATGAACCTCAGCCTTTCCTTGAGTTCAGTTGCAGCGCTGACTGTGGTTCTCAGGGCAAACAAGCTCTGAAGGCAGGCTTAATTACCTTCACATGCTTTCCCTTGCAGCTCAAGTTGCTGGCAGTGCTATTTTGAAAGAAAAAATCTACATCCAGAATACATAGAACTTGGCTTTTAGGGTTTGATATATACATTTTGTCCCCACTGTTCCCTTGAGTAAGCTTTTAAAATAGGTGTTAAATTTGGTAACACTGTTGCAATCTTTGTTCAGCTATGAGTTTTAAGTCCCATTTTGGTTGACTTACCAATAGGCAACAGTAAAATATATGCGAACATTTACTCCCCCAAAGCGGTGATTTCCTCAACAGAAACTGTGGTTCTAAAAGATATGAAAAATGAGTTGTGTTGCACATTCTCACAGTTTATTTTTTTCCCCCGTTGAGGAGCAGGAGGAGAAAGGGAGGAATAAGAGGAATAAGGGCAGGTGATGTGGGGCTTTTTTTTTTTTTTTTTTTTTTTTTTTTTTTTTTTTTTTTTTAAAAAAAAACAAATCCCAGAAAGTTCTGGGTACTTTAGTTTGAAGTGTTTAAAGTGTTCCAGTGTTGAAATAATTTTATAAAGCTGTTGCTATACATTTAGACTCTTACACATTTATGATGACGGAAAGAAAGTACTTTTCTCCACTTGTCACATGTTTCTGGCTTCTCCTTTTGTGCTTGTACATGTGATCAGAATGTTCAGAAGGTGTGTGAGACTGCACACTGCGGGACTGGCCCACCCTGCACACTTGGTACCTTCCCAGGTTCACCTGACCCTGCAGTGGTCAGATACAGTGAAACAGCAGTGAGTATTCACTTGAATTTTCAAAGTCAAATGTATTTTCTTTTGTCTGCTCTAAAAAGAACTGAGATGTCCGTATCCAGGCTCTGGAGCAATTATAAAGCTTCTTTTTGTGGCAATGAGTTGGAAGAAATAAACCCTACCTATACACTGTGCTACCATTGTTACCTCATTTCTGCTTAACTTCTGTGATCTGTACGTTACATGCAGAGACAGATATCTTTTACATTTGTATTCAGAGAGCATTTCCAGGATTATCAGCAGTGTCTGGTTAAAGCCTTCTGCCTGTCACATGAAACTGAATGTTATTTTCAAGATGGACCAACGGATTTCTTCTGAAAGCTACAGGAGAGTGTAGGGCACTGCTATAATCTCAGCATCAAGCTTCAGTCTCTATTTTTAGAGACACATACAAGGACAGGAGGGAAATAATCTATCATTTTTCAGGAGAAGCAGCAGTATTTGCACCTTTGAGGTGCATGAGCACGTTTTGTAGTTTCTGAAAGAAGAGTAGCTGGTAAAAGCATAAAGCCCATGAATGAATCTGTTCAGGGAACTTCTTAATGCAGCTACGTCCCCATGTTTTACCTCTTGAGAAGGCACAAACTTCACATAAAACCAGAGTTGGGATGTTTTCATTAATTGGCCTTACAGTTTCTATTAGGATTGAATGGTAGTTGGCAAATCCTTTCTGACAAATGAGACAGTGTTGCCCTTTCTTAGTAAACGGGGTCATGGGTGTAATAGTACCTGTCTGTGTCACTTGGAGGCTAGGCTTCTGGGGAATTTTGTGGTGTGAGTAGATAGGTGTGTCTTGTATGAAATGAAATGAATGATCCCTGCTCTGAATGGTACTTAACAGCTATGGCTCCCGTTTCTGTGGGATAGACCTGGGTAAGGTGCAACAGAAGTTACTTGGTTAGGGCTCACTGGGTCTCACGTGGAGCTTTTTATAAAGGTATTAATCTATTGCAGGGAAAATTTGGCTGAAATAAAAGCAGGTGCTTAATAGCACACAGTATGCTTTTTTGGCAGATATATTGGCAGAATAACTGTAGTAGTTTATCTTTTTAATTTATGTTTTCTAAGTCTGAAATGTCAAGACAAAATGAGGACCAAGTTGCACTGCCTGTTACCCGTTGGCCTACAAGCGTGGCATGGCAGTGGCACCGACCTCCACTACATGGCAGAGACTCCCTCCACCCCCTGGAGTTTAGTCTGAAATTAGATCAAATAGGTCTCACACTACCAAAGGACACAAAACTCTCCTTCAGGAAATTATAGTACCTTTTTGTGAAATTGTGATACATTAGGACTTAAAGGGGCAAAGAACAGAAAGTGATTGTTCAGAACCTATGTAACCCATGGTTAATGATTACAAAACAGGAGTCAAACAAATCTGTTTTGTAAAATAGGAGGTAAAGCATTACTTTAAAGAAAATTCTTTTAAAATGAGCGGTTTGAAAACACTCACTTTGAGGAAGCCTCTTTGCATATTAAGCTGTAAACTACCTTGGCAAAACTTAGATATCAAGAATTCTCTTGAAGAAAAGGAATTTCTAAATGCCATTGGCATTAAAATTAGTAACTAGTGTCTCTTTGGGATCAGAATGTTCTTTTAATTTATTAATTTTTAAGAATTTTCTCAGACATAGACTTAGGAGAACCCTGGACTCAACTATTTGTGATAAGTCTGTGTTCTTGTGTGTGAAAAGTTTTTCTAACTCAGTGTATGTTTTTGGAATTGTGATCCTTTATTCATATAAAATAGCAAAATATCATACTGTTGTATGGATGATCCTGCAGACACAAATCATCCTAGTGCTAAGATATGCTTATCAGCCCTGCACCTTTGTGGTTGTTGGCATCTAAATCTTAAATTGGCTTATCTTTTAAATGCTACTCGTGTCACTTAGCAGAATTAAATTTGCTTTGTGTGAATTTCTGCACATATGGACTTAGAAAATTCAGACTGACTTGCACTAAAATTCTTACATCATGTTATAGGTAAGTTGCACGTACGTGTAGGTCAGATGGTGAAACTGGTAATTCTTGGTGGTTAATCTTTTGCTGCTTACCTTCTAAAAGGTTTATTGGGATTTGTCATGCTGTAGGTAATAAGATCTGTAGATAATATTACATAACTATTGACAGTTTTTTTCATCTTCAGGACTAATGGCAAAGAAGTAAACCAGCATGGCAGCTATGGTCCCACCTGTGAAGCTGAAATGGCTTGAACACCTGAACAGCTCCTGGATCACAGAAGACAGTGAATCTATTGCAACAAGGGAGGGGGTTTCTGTCTTGTATGCTAAGTTAGTTAGCAATAAAGAAGTAGTGCCATTGCCCCAGCAAGTTCTGTGCCTCAAAGGACCTCAGTTACCAGATTTTGAGAGAGAATCTCTATCTAGTGATGAACAGGACCACTACTTGGATGCCCTTCTTAGCAGCCAGCTGGCACTGGCAAAGATGGTGTGCTCAGACTCTCCGTTTGCTGGAGCTCTTAGAAAGCGTCTCCTTGTGCTGCAGCGTGTCTTCTATGCACTTTCTAATAAATATCACGATAAGGGTAAGGTGAAACAGCAACAGCATTCACCAGAAAGCAGTTCTGGATCCACAGATGTGCACTCTGTCAGTGAACGCCCGAGGTCAAGCACAGATGCACTCATAGAAATGGGCGTTCGGACTGGACTGAGCTTGTTATTTGCGCTGCTGAGACAAAGCTGGATGATGCCTGCAGCAGGACCTGGCCTCAGTCTCTGCAATGATGTTATCCATACTGCAATAGAAGTTGTGAGCTCTTTACCACCTTTGTCTCTAGCAAATGAAAGCAAGATTCCACCAATGGGTTTGGACTGTTTATCACAAGTGACAACTTTTCTTAAAGGAGTAACGATTCCAAACTCTGGGGCAGATACTCTAGGTCGTAGATTAGCTTCTGAATTGCTTCTTGGTTTGGCTGCCCAACGAGGTGCCTTGAGATACCTTCTTGAATGGATAGAAATGGCTTTAGGTGCTTCAGCAGTAGTAAACACCATGGAGAAAACCAAGTTGCTGCAAGGTCCAGAAGGGATGATCAGCTTTGATTGCTTTATGAGTATATTGACCCAGATGCGACGATCTCTGGTAGGTATAACCAGCTTTGTTTTTTCTACATTGCAATGTATACTTTCTCCACCTTGAATGCCAGTTTGCTGAATATGTTAGAAAGGGGGCTTTCTTTGTGAATTTTTTCCCCCGTATTTCCTTTTTAGTCACCATCTCTTTCTTTCCCTTCCAGTGCACCTGTTTCCTCATAGATGAAAGTGAAACAGCAAAATAATCTGTGTTGTCATTTTTGGTGTTATGCTCTAACTTCAGGGAAAGAATCGAGGACGTACTTGATCCACTTGGACTTGTGCGTTTAAGTTCATAGAAAAAAAAGTTAGAAAATTCAAAGTTCTGCAATACACCTTGTTTCCTGTTAATTTTATTGCACATGCCTGCTCCCCCATTCACCTAGGCCTCTGCTTATACATCTTCAGGATGTTCAGCAGTTTTACTGATGCTCAGAAATGAATATGATAGAAAATGAGCTGAATTGGCAATGTGGCACTCTGCTTTGTATATTGGGTGCTTACTGCGGGTCTTAGATGAATATTCCTTTTAAAGATATGAAATGATTGCACAGTACACAGTCGGAAGTTGTGACAAGCTTCTGCCTCATGGCGCTCAGACTGAAACAGGGAATGACTTTTTCCCTCAAGTGGTCATTCTTTTCTTTCAGGTTTCTACTGCTTGTTAGTAAACATAAACTTTAATGTCTAAAAAAGATCTAAAAAATCTTTTGAAGAATGGGGTCCATAAGAAGAGCATGGCAGTAGCAGTGTCTGAATTGAATTAAATGTTGTGATGGGCAACTTTATTTGGTTTTGGTTTTGGGCTATATATACAATTAGAGACCAAAATACGAAAGATATGCAAACAGAAATTTAATTACGATTAGTAATTTTAAAATAATTATCACTTTAAACACAAATAACATGCATTTCATTACAAAATAGTTTTGGGTGAAACTAACTTTGAACCCAGATACTTTCACAAGACTGCATCAGTAAGAGTGTTGGACTAGCACTTGTGACAGTTTTGTTTTCCTGAAGTGTATGCAGGTATCACAGCTCAGGAGAAAGGTAGTGTACTTATGCTTACAGAAAGAGCCATTAGTTTTTGCTTAGCGATAACAACAAATCCTTAATGTATTTTGTTCAGGTGGACTGTTGCTGTATTGGAAGCGTGTTTCTCCTAATAACAACATTTAAACATTGTAGGGATCATCTGCTGATCGAAGTCAATGGAGAGAGCCAACCAGAACATCTGATGGCTTATGTTCTCTGTATGAGGCAGCTCTGTGTTTATTTGAAGAGGTATGTCTTGAAAAAAACTTTTTAAGTTACTGTAGTTTACTTCTTTTTCACACATGTGATTGGTGTGCACATGTGGGTGTAGTCCAGTCTTGGCCAAATTAATGAGACAGTTGTCTGGGCAAGCTAATGATATGGTTGTGGTGATTTGTATTTTAGGCAGTTACCATGTTGAGGGGCAGTTAAAGCTGCATTGAGCACTGTGACTGTATAGGAAGAAATACAGAATGCTACTGTGTAATAAATCTCTGGTTTGAACAGGTTTGTCGAATGGCTTCGGACTATTCAAGGACATGTGCCAGCCCTGACAGCATTCAAACAGGTGATGCTCCCATCGTGTCAGAGACCTGTGAGGTGTATGTGTGGGGCAGTAACAGCAGTCACCAGCTGGTAGAAGGAACTCAAGAGAAAATACTTCAACCCAAGCTTGCTCCGAGCTTTTCTGATGCACAGACGGTGAGTGACGTTTGTTAGTGGTACGTTATGTAACATTCAGCAGCTTCACAGTCACAGTACGAAATTGAAAATAGTACTTTATTTCTGAGTGTCAGGTTGTAATGAAGGGATGATGCTCAGGACTGGTCACACAGGTTATTTTCCTGAGAATTTCTCTCTGCTTTTTATTGATGCTTGGGAAAAACATTCTAGTTTGTTTTTAGTGACACACAGATAAATATCCATGTAACAAGAATGAATGAATGAATTACCTGACTTGCTCTGTGGAAACAAGTGTAGTTGCCTGTAGTTTTTTGGTGGGTTTGTTTTGGTTTGTGTTTGTTTGTTTTTATTTTGGTAGTTTTGTTTATTTTTATTGTTGGTTAAAAGGTGTCTTAACAACTCCATGTTCTTTTCCATTGGTGGTTTGCACACCCAAGATTGCCAAGTTTAAAGCTCCAGCCTGGGCTAGCTGCTGACACAGCAACCATAATTAGCTTTCTGGACATCAGTGTACATACTCTTTCTGCTCTCAGTCACAGATTCTGCAGCTGGAACTGAGCAGTTTTATTGATGCATGACCCAGAATACAATAGTTTGCTTTTCTGGTACTACATTGGCTTTGCAGTGTTGACTTAAGTAAAAGCCCCTTTTGGTCACTATACAAGTTAGATGCGTTTCCTGGAATTGTTTCTATGGACGTCACTGATGTGTTTTATATTTCAATGGACTGCAGGACTGGACATCATAAAGCAAGTTTATGCATTCAGAAAACTTAAAAAACATTCAAAAGACTAATACACATGAATGGAATGCGTGATCTGAATGAATGGATTATTCTTTTAATTGTACCGTATACAACTATACAACAAATTCATGTGATTTTTCCACTTAGCCTTCATTGATGATTGTTGTAGGATTATCTGTATGAAGACATTAATTCCCATTAAATAGGGCTGTGGCCACCTGTGTGGGGCTGTTTCATGATGCGCCTTTATGCCTCAGATGGAGCCTGCTCTGCACTTCAGCTGTGTTAAGATTCCTGTAGGGAATGATTTCTGTGTTAGTCTGTTTGTTGTTGGATCATTCCTCAGCTGAACACTGACTTCCCAATAGGAGCAAGTTCTTCTTTTCTTAAAAGCTTTTAATCTTATTTCTTTGATGTTCATGTAATTAAAGTTTATAGTATCAAGTGAGTGGATTTTTAGCATTTGGTGTATTTCTGTAATGTTACTGCTTGGTACTGGTTAAAATTAAGCAAAACCTACAGTGTTTTATCAAGCTGTTACTTTGTCTTTTTTGCTTTTAAAAAATTAATACTTCCATCCATGAGTTTCAGAGATCTGAATGCAGCACAAGTTCTGTAGTATGTAGAAGAGATACAAATAAATAAAATAATCACTGTTTGCATACTTCATGAAAATAGATTTCTATTTTTTAGATTTCTATTATGAAAATAGATTTAATCATAATGTATTTTCCAAGAACTTCAGTTTTACTACTTGCTGAAATCCAAATTATTTTTAATTTTTGCAGCATGTTATATGAAGAAACCTGAAATTCTGTTAAAAATGCAGACTTCTAGACCTATATGTAAATTCTGGATTTATCTGATCTCTGCATTTCTCTATTACATCCTTTTTTCTCTTTGTAGATTGAAGCTGGACAATATTGTACATTTGTCATTTCTACGGATGGTTCTGTTAGAGCCTGTGGGAAAGGCAGCTATGGGAGACTGGGACTGGGAGACTCCAACAATCAGTCCACATTGAAAAAATTGACTTTTGAGCCTCACAGGTCTATTAAAAAGGTGTCATCTTCAAAAGGATCTGATGGTCACACTTTAGCCTTTACTACAGAAGGGGAAGTCTTCAGCTGGGGTGATGGTGACTACGGAAAACTGGGACATGGAAATAGTTCAACTCAGAAATATCCCAAACTTATTCAGGGTCCTCTGCAAGGGAAGGTATGTTCTGTATAGAATACCACCTGTTTTTGTTCTGTTCAGCTGGGATGTTGCATAAAGTTTGAAATAGATAAAATCCTAAGAAAAAGTTCTGGTTTTTTTCTAGACTTCTCTTTGAGGCTGGGTTTGCGTTCAGCAGTGAGCAGTGGCATCGTCAGGAAAGCTTCTCATAGTCTTAAGTCAAACTCGTTCAGGGGCTTTCACTGAATTGCAGTTTCAGTTTTGCTGGCTGCAACATCGAGGCTTTCACATACAGCTTGTTTAGTGTCTTAAACATTGACTGATGCTGCTTTTTTCTCCTGTAAGACTAGGATATCATGATGCTAAAGCTGCTTGATAAATAAATCCTTAGTAGTTTTACATATAAACTTGCCTTTTTACGTACTGATTTCCCCATATCAAATAAATAGAAAAGATTGTGAAGATTGTGTGTGTGCTTGATGCATGTGAATGAGCAAGTTATTTTATGTAGACTCCTTCTGAAACTTGACTTTCCCAAGCTTTCAAACTTCCCACTTGATTTGTGTAAAAACTTCATCTTTCTCTTTGCATGTAATGTAGGTGGTTGTGTGTGTATCGGCGGGCTACAGACACAGTGCTGCTGTTACAGAAGATGGAGAGCTGTACACATGGGGAGAAGGAGACTTTGGAAGATTAGGTAATTTGAAAATTTCATTAGATGCTTTTGGAAAAATTCCTGTGTTTAGTAATGAATTTATACGTCTGTTTGCCTTGTTCTCTACTTGTCCCCTCTACGTACACATACACATATACTCAGGGGTGTGCATACAGCTGACATGTGCAGAGGCTCTTAACAGTTTTTAATGCAGTTAATTTTACAGAGATTTTTTTTAAAAGATTTTTCATTTCAAAGCAAGTTGCTTTTATTCATTCATAAGACTATATAGTTGCTAATGCCACTGGAATGTAAACAGTAGACATTTTAAATAAACTGGAATTCTAGATAAATCTCATCTGGTGCGATGGTAGAATGATTCTCTGAAGAGTCAGGAGTAACTGACTAATAATAGCAAGGGTCTGGGATACTTGATGTTAAGTTTGCCAGAATGGCATAGTGTCCTTTTATCTTAATACATCTAAAAAGTTAAATTTAACTGAAACAAGAAACCCTGTATTACTATTTGCATAAGTTCACTTGTCTGTTTCATCATATTTGCTGGACAGCTGCTATGGCTGGTATAAAACTATCCTTGAGTCGGTTCATAATAGATTTTGCACAGAAAATTGTTTAAAGCTGGGCTTTAGTTCCCTTCTGTTTTCTTTTTCTTTGAATGTCACAATCATCAAGTATAGAGGGGTAAAAAGCAAGCAAGTAGCAGGTGTGGAAGATGAGGAAGGACAGTGTTTGACAGTCACAGCTTTCAAGGGAATCAGTAGAAGTTCTGAGTGTATCGCTGTTGTTAAGGAGAGAACTCTGTATTAGAGGTTTAACTGGAATTCTGGTGGGAATTGTGGAAACGTTCTTCTTGAGTTTTAGATTATTGTGGAGGTTTGATGTCCTTTGTGGGTCTTGGAGTGTACAATGGTGAGTTCCAGAATGTAGCTAGAAAGTAACATTTCACTGAGTTATAGGAAGTTGTTCATATTTAATCAGTTATGGATACCAGTGATATTAATTTTCCTTTCTTCTCTATTTTTCTTCCATATCCACAGAATTTCTGGAGTTTAGTAGAAATAAAACTTTTTGTAAAGTAAACGATAGCTGTAACGTACTTGGTTTCTGCAGAAAGGACCTGTTAGAACTGTGGCTACCTAAAGGCAGCTGAGGGGCTGATCTGTTCAGTCTGTGCAGTATGGACAGGAGTGACAGAGGGCCCTGCCTGCAGCTTCCTCGTGCTGTACAGGATACCTGCTGCCCAGTATTGGGAAGTCTAGCTACCTAATCGGCTGGTATTGAAGGCAGTTGTGCTAGCAATTCTTTTTATTTCTTTTTCAGCTAGGTAGAAAATTGTAAGTTTTAGAGGCAGTGAGATATGAACAGGTGTTCTGGAGTATGCCATAAAGATTAAATGTTTAACTTTACAACAGATGTCTTCCAAACCTTACTATGAATCTTTCCAAAAAGTTGGTGGAAGTCAGCATTTGTGATGACTGCAATGCACGTGGAATTTGCAAAATCTTATGATTGCAAAACAGAAGTAGGACTTTAATCTTCACAAAAAGAAAATACTTTTTTCTTTTTTCCTTAGGTCATGGTGACAGCAACAGCCGCAACATTCCAACTTTAGTAAAAGATATTAGCAATGTAGGAGAGGTTTCCTGTGGCAGTTCACACACGATAGCTCTGTCCAAAGATGGGAGAACAGTGTGGTCGTTTGGAGGAGGAGACAATGGTGAGTAAAACGAATGCTTTGGTAGTAATTTTTTGTCTTATTCCATCTTCCTTGTAGTTTCAGTACTCCTTGCAGTTTGGTTCTGGTTTTTATTTGTTTGGTAGCTGCTCAAGGAAAGGACTCTTAAAAAATGTAAATACAATATCTGAAGTTCACATGCAAGATTATAGGGTTAAAAAAAAAGATTTTCAGCAGGGGAGAGGTTTCACAGTGCAGAAAGGTCAGTGAATGGATGAACAATTTTGGAAAAAATGCTGTGCTTATGACTTTCAAATAAGCTCACTCATGATATGACAGTAGCTATTTAGGTCCTATAAACTATTACATATAATCTGCCTGGGATTAGTTTTTCGATTTTAAAATAGACTATAATAAATTTATATTTCTTCCAGTCTGTAATTACTGTAATTGAAAGAGAATAAGTTTTATAAAAATTGTAATATGTTTTAATTTAAAAAATCCACTCTGACGTTTTTGGAAATCCAAAGAAAGCCCTCTTTTGGGGTACGTTTAATTGTTGTTTATCCACTGAAAATACCTACCAGTTATGTTTCCTCCTTTTGCAGGCAAGCTTGGTCATGGAGATACAAATAGAGTATATAAACCTAAAGTTATAGAAGCCTTGCAAGGAATGTTTATTCGAAAAGTTTGTGCTGGAAGTCAGTCTTCACTTGCCTTGACATCAACAGGGCAGGTAGGCAAAACCAAATTTTCACTCAAGTTACGGGAGTTGATGAAGAGGATCTGGGTTCACATTATCTCAACATTTATTATTTTGACTGTTGGGAAAATGTTCAACTAGTGTTTAAGTAGAACTGAAGCTCTTGATTAGAGATTGAGGTACCTAATGCACAAGAGTATTTCAAAATGTGCTGACTCATCTAAAACACACTTTTCAAGATTCTTTCTTAGTCATTATTTTAGGTTAATAAATGTAACCAGTGTAAAATCAAATTGGATTCAAGAAACAAACAGCAGTGAAATACTTGTAATTTTTAATATAGTAAGCAACTCAAGGTGATTAAGTAATTTAATAGTTTTTTTAAATGTATGTGTATATTAGAATATAGGTGTTAACTGCAAGTTTTATTTCTAATCTGAAAAATCTCAGGAGAGCTTGGAGATAAATGTTCAGATGGCAAACGAGGGCCTTTCCTGGCATGGTGGATACATGTCATCCCATAAGCATTTCCACACTTGCAACCTAGCTGGTCTCCCCACCCTCAGCTCTGTGACTCAGAGGCAGTGAGTTTTCAAAGTAGGGGTTAGGAATGTTGACATTCGCTCTAGTGATTCGTTTTCCTGCAGCAGCATCCCCAGTGCTGTGCTCTGTGGCCCCTCAGTGGTTGAGAAGGAAGGCACACGGTATAAGATGTGTGTTCAGTCAGGAAAGTCCTGTGCACTTTTCAGTTGTGCTGAAAGTGTAATTGCAGTCATTGTGCAGGTGGTTTGCTGGGATGATGTTTGCTGTACTCAGCAGTAGCACAAGTGTGACCTGCAGCTGTTCTGTGGTTGCTTTGCTCCAGGTTTATGCATGGGGCTGCGGGGCCTGCCTTGGCTGTGGCTCTTCGGAGGCGACTGCTCTCAGACCCAAGCTTGTTGAAGAGCTGGCTGCTACTAGAATAGTTGACATTTCCATTGGTGACAGTCACTGTTTGGCGCTTTCTCATGGTAAAGAGAATAAGCTGTAAAAATACATAATCCTCGTCTTGATCAAAAGCAGTTGTATCTTAGCTTTTGTTTTCTACTTTATTTATGTTTATAGATAATGAAGTTTATGCTTGGGGTAACAATTCAATGGGACAGTGCGGTCAGGGAAACTCTACTGGCCCCATTACTAAACCAAAGAAAGTAAGTGGTTTAGATGGAGTTGCAATTCAACAGATTTCAGCAGGAACATCCCATAGCCTTGCCTGGACAGCTCTTCCAAGGGACAGGTAACAATGACATTTGGGACAGGTATAATTTTATTCTTTTCTGCAAGTCCACTTTGGGATACATTTAACTATTTCCTGGAGGTATTCCCACATCATGTGTGTCAAGCATTCTGGTTGTAATGTTTTGGTCTGGAAAGTCATCTTCCTCTCTTCTTTCTGCCCTCCTCTAACTGTTGCATGTTACAAGTAAAAATGTATTTGGATATTTCTTCTTTATATATGAATGTTTCTTACATGTAGTTAGACAAAACCTACCTCTGTTTACTAAATATTGACAAGCTAATCAGTGGAAGGTGAAACAACTCTGTATTTTTTTTTTATTGTTCTGAGGGTATTTTTTATGGATTGGGAAGTTTCTTTTAGTGTAATAAATAGTACACTAATCAGGAGACTTTGGGAAAGGGGAAGTTCAGATAAATTACTGAGGTGCATTTAAAGATCTTAAAAAAATTCTGTACATCTTAAACTGAAAATAAGTACCTTAAATAAATAGTGTGGTTGTTCATATACAATAACTCAAATAATGTTTTTACACCAAAGAAGTTTGCAAATGATTGAAGTGAACCGGTAAACTTTTATGTATGGACTAACACAAAGGAACAGAAAAGCTTAATATTTTGAAGATAATTCAAGAAGAACTTCAAATTCCCTGTTTTCAAGGGAGCTATCAACTAAGGAAACAGTGAGAGTCAAATAGAACTAAGTGCTACGTCTCCTTTTGAGTTCTCCCTGCATTTCATCAAAGTCTCTGACATTTGTACTAAAACCGGCTTTGTGAGTACTGGTCATGAATCAGATTAAATGCATATGGCTTCAGATTTATGGCACTGAGGTATTTTTGTCCATAAATGTGCAGTATTTGATTGTAAAGAGTTTCACAGAAAAGAGAGCAAAAAATACCTTCATGGGTCAGGAAGTTGCTGTAGTTGTATTAGTTTGCTATAAGAAAGAAGCTGGTTTATTTAAGTGTATTCAGTACTGAACCTGTTTAAACTATTAATTTGTAAAAGCAGTTAAAGATTTCTGGAGGGTAATTTTCTTTGTTATTCGATTCCAGGCAAGTTGTGGCATGGCACAGACCCTATTGTGTCGATCTTGAAGAAAGTACCTTTTCACATCTTCGTTCTTTTCTCGAGCACTACTGTGACAAAATTAACAGTGAAATTCCCCCTCTTCCTTTTCCTTCATCAAGGTACATATAGCAAATACATGTTACAGACTTTGATACTTGTTTTTTGTTTACAGCAGTGGTGCATGGCTTAGTCCTGGTTAATCTATTCTTTAGAAAGTGTAAGTCTGGTTTACTTGCTCATTCAGGTGTCATTTGTGTAGAATTACTCTAATGCATTTGTTTAACAAAGGAGCTTTACAGTGTCTCAAATGTATCAGGGTCTTTAGTATGAAATTTATTTTCATTATGCAGTGAATTAAATGCTTTACTTCTGAGTTTTCCTTTGAAACACATTTTTCTATGTTGTTGAAATGCATTTACTGTTTCTGTGTTGTCAGTTTGTATTCTTGTAACTGGCATTTCAAAAATTTTTTAAGAGGACTAGAAATGAATATACTGACTTTTTGGTTTTAACCTGAATGTTTTACTTCTAAATTTTCTGAGAGAAGTTTACATTTATTACTTAAAAGTTTTTTATTTTCCTCTATATCATATTATTGTTTATTTCTGTATTTTGGGATGGTTTTCCCTCACAATTCATGAGACTACTAATCTAAAGTAAATGCCTCTTACAACCATTGTCCACAAAGACACTTCTCTATTCTGGTTTCAATTTTTGTTCTTTTAAGCAGGTTGGTACTAAGTTTCTCAGAGGAGTTTCCTTAAACACTCCATTGGAATTTACTTGCCTTTCTGATATGAAAAGTCAAGGGAGAGTTAAAAGCTTAGTGCACAAATAAGTGGAAGGGAGTAATGCTAATAATAGGAGAATTTAAGAGGTATATATTCCTTTTACAGGGAACATCACAATTTTCTTAAGTTGTGTTTAAAGCTGCTTTCTAATCACCTTGCACTTGCACTGGCTGGAGGTGTAGCCACCAGCATTCTTGGCCGGCAGGCTGGTCCTCTTCGAAATCTCTTGTTCAGACTGATGGACTCTTCTGTCCCTGATGAAATCCAAGAAGTAAGTAACGCCTTGTTGTTTACATGTAATTGTACCACTTTCTTCTGTTCTTTTTCTGTGTAGTCAGGTATTTATCAGACTTTCTGAACAATTATGACTTGGCAGTTTTGCCCACTAAAGTTAAAAAATGTAGTCACCATCACTGTTTTATGATATGAAAGCAGAGGAGAATGTTTGCATAAGAATTTCAAAAAGCTGCTTTATTTTGGAACTTCTAAATTATTCTTCCCTGTAATAATGAGCCTAAAATGGTATTGTTGTGGATTGAGTAACTGACTTGGTTGAGTAATTCTCCTAAGATGCACTCTTACAGGAAAGAGCAACTTTTGTTGGTCTTGTTTCATTCCTTCAATGTACTGCACATGTTTGCATCGCAGCATAAAAGATTAGTGTGCTGTTGTGTGGTAGAATTCGGATATTAAATGAAATTAAGCAGATACTTGGGATATATCGCGCAATGTACGGTATTTTTATAAGGATACAGGTGGCTTGATTATTTCCCTTCTCCACTGAAGAAGTATTTTCGGCTGCTCTAATTTTAGGTTGTAATTGAGACACTGTCAGTTGGAGCAACTATGCTACTTCCTCCATTGCGAGAGAGAATGGAATTGCTACATTCTCTTCTGCCCCAAGGTCCTGATAGATGGGAAAGCTTATCAAAAGGACAGGTAAGGTCAAGTAAAGATATGCCTGAGAGCAGTTGTGGTTTGCTTTGGGTTTTTCTGTGAGAACATTTTGAGCTATGAGGTGAGCTTCATTTGCAGAGTGCAAGCACATTTCTGGGGAGATGCAGTGCAAACCCCAGCATAACAAAATCTGTAGGGCAGCCTGGCTAAACCAGAAGGGAGTGACTCGGGGAGCACTGGTTGTTCTCTCAAGTGAAGCTCAACTACAGAGAGCTTAGGAATTGCTGTGGTAGTGTATCCAGGCAAGCCTAGAGATTAGATAATTTTGAATAGTAGATTATTGAACAAGCCTTGGTAATGGAAAATTAAGTGTTTTCTGGGATGAGTACTTGTATAATGCATTTCCTACATGGATTTCCCCCTACTTTGCGAAGATGACTGCGAGGTTCTTTTTTGTATCCTTTTTCCTATGTACAGTGTAGAGAAATTGTGTGTCTCCCACCTGTCTTCCCAAATAATTGGATAACCAGGACATACTGGAGAAAGTGTTTGGTTCAGTGTCTTACCTCATTGCCCACCATGTAGACAATCTGGTTTCTGTCTCTCTTAATCTCAGATTTTTACTAGCTATGGTAAATCTAATTCAGTATATTTATCCATTCTCTAATAGTACAAATCTTCAGGAAAACCTGGAGTATTTTGGTAAAGCCCTCCAGCTTATTTCTGTGTCCCATTAGAATATTTTTGTTGGGTAACTTCTTTTCTTCTTAGCTCATTAATTTATCCTTATTAACAAAGAGTGATTTTTTGTGTCTAAATGTTCTTCTTTAGAGAATGCAGTTGGACATCATTCTGACAAGCTTGCAGGATCACACCCATGTAGCTTCCCTGCTTGGTTACAGCTCCCCATCCGATACCACGGAAACCTCCTCATTGTGTATCAGCTATGGAAACCCCTCTGATCAAGCATATGCTGTTCAGAGCAGTCATCCAGACACTCATCTAGCTGAAATCTTAATGAAGACTCTTCTAAGAAACTTGGGATTTTATACAGTATGTACAAGCTTCATATTAATTTATTTTTTAAAATTAGAATTAATTTTTGATACTTTGAAGGGTTTACTATTTTCCCTCCCATGTTAAGGAATGATGTTTGTTTCATTTATCTAAAGTAACAGTGCAACGTGTATTTGTCCTTAAGTGGACTAAAGTCAGTTAAATCATCTCTAACAATGAGATTCTGATATTGCTATAGTGATATTTATTGTTTAAGGTGACTTATGTAAATGCAGCTGGTTTTGTATTAGACCATTTTATTGCTCTTGCTTTGGCTTCAGATTTTTGGGAAGAGAAAATGTAACACAAGAAATAAATTGATTGTATGCAGTGTGTGTCAGTATAATCTCAGCCACCAGGGAACAATAAGCAGAC
This sequence comes from Illadopsis cleaveri, assembly GCA_013399915.1. NCBI lineage: Eukaryota > Metazoa > Chordata > Aves > Passeriformes > Timaliidae > Illadopsis > Illadopsis cleaveri. The sequence goes on along the minus strand of VXBB01003403.1, from coordinate 161,120 downwards.
ACCAGGAGCATGAATCTGTTTAATTAACTTCACTAGGGTGGTAACTACCTTGTAATAGTACAGCAAGTACAGGTTTATTAAACACAGTGTGTCAGCCAGATTGTTGTTCTTAGAGAGTGTAGGGGAGCGTGAGAGCAAATCACTGATTCAGCTTTTTATTCAACCAGCCAGTTGAATTCAGCAGCGAGAAGAAATCAGAGGTTTGGACTTCCCTGGCATAGTGTAGAGCTCCTCAGTGCAGGGTGGCAGTGTTTTCTTCTCTCTAGACCTCCTTTGGTCAGCAAGGTGGAGCTGTCTGCTTTGAATTGGCTGCTTGAAACTACCTCACTTTTTCCAAAGGATTCCAAAGGAAGTCAAGCAGCCATCTATGCTCTCCTTCTATTGCCATCCTAGATAGTGCAAACAGAGGTCCTAATGTGAAATATCTTGCGCATCAGCACACAATAGATCCTAAGGAATTATTCCTTAAGACATTGTGCTTTAGGGGCTAGGTTAGGAAGTGAGTTTTTTAATCTAGATAGCCTAGTGAGGAATAAAAGTGTGGGCCTGATATTTCTGAGTCTGAAAGATTTTTAGCCTGCTAGCAGCTGCTAAAAATCTTTCAGACTCAGAAATATCAGGCCCACATAAAAGCATTGCTGCATGCAGAAGAAACATTTTAAGAAATGTTCACCTGACGGCTACCACAGTCGTTCCTGTGACATCATAAACCAATGGAATTTCAAGTTTATTTATCCCATGATCCACTTGGTATTATCCTATTTCTCCAGTAGTTACAGGTGCATATAGTAAAGATAAAAACGCTTCTTTTTAGGTGATAATAAAGTATTACAGTGCTTGAAACAGAGTTAACTGTTATCTTTTTCCCTTTTTCTCTTGATAGGACCAAGCCTTTGGAGAACTGGAAAAAAACAGTGATAAATTTTTACTTGGTACATCATCATCAGAAAACAGCCAACCTGCTCATTTGCATGAGCTTTTATGTTCCCTGCAGAAACAATTGCTGGCTTATTGCCACATCAACAGTGTTACTGAGGTGTGTGTCCTTATTTTTACCATTTACGAGAGAAAAAAATAATTCAGTATTCACAAGCATCAGAATGTTGTAAGGTTCCTTTTGAAAATCTTAATGAGTGTTTGAAAGCTGAGTGATTTAAATAGTGAACTCTTTATATGTATTTACAGAACTATTCTTACATTTGTTTCCTTCTAGAATTCCAGCAGTGTGGCACTGCTTCACAAACACCTTCAGCTTTTATTGCCTCATGCTACAGATATCTATTCCCGTTCTGCAACACTGCTTAAGGAAAGCTCTTGGAATGGTAGTGTTGGGGAAAAACTGAGAGGTAACTGTCCATAGAAAAATCAGTAATGATGGCTCTGTAACCTTAGGGCACTTTTTTTTTTTGCTCTGGTTTGAATTAAAAAATCTCTTATTTTTACTGTATCTGTGTAAATTAGGCATCCCAAGTCTCCCCCCAATGAAGGAGATGAGGTGTCTACCCAGGAATGGCATCTGGTTCATGTTTTTGATACGACATTTTGTGTGCAGGAAAAGCACAGGTTGAAGATTGTGAATTCTCCATTCTGTTCACCTTCACTCCAGAATGTGAATGTGAACAGCATACAAAATGTGCATTATTATTTCAGTTTCATTAGTTCTAGATTTCTCTTTTTAAAAGTACAATTATTGTGATTACTGAAAAACATGTAACTAAAATAAGAGATTAATAATTATTAAACAAACCCATCAATTCAACCTTTATTGTTTAAGACATTCTGAGATCGCTGAGGTGCAATTCTTTGACTTGTTAAATTGTGCTTACATAATCCCATAACTGTAACTAATTTGGGTTTTCTTTTTCTCTGCAGATGTGATTTATGTATCAGCTGCAGGCAGTATGCTCTCTCAAATTGTTAACTCACTGTTGCTGCTGCCAGTGTCGGTAGCCCGGCCTTTGCTGAGTTACCTGCTGGATCTGCTGCCACCTTTGGATCGTCTCAACAGACTCTTGCCTGCTGCAGCCCTTTTGGAAGATCAGGAATTACAGTGGCCTCTTCATGGTAAGTGTAATAACAAACATGCTTTTAATCTGAAAAATAAACAATGGCACATTTTATAGTAGAATTTAGCTCTCCCTTTTAAGATGGCTATTTTTTTAACTATATGTCTTGCTACATCTCCTTTTCAGTTTCCTTAATGCATTAATGTTTCTTGCTGTGAATTTTTTTTTTTCTGCTTTGAGTGCTGTTTATGGTTGTATCCTTAATCTATACATGTTTATCAGAACACAGAGAAGTATATATTAGAGCAAAGCAGGTTCTTGGGCAGAGTTTAAAAGAGCCTTTACTTCATGAGCAGCTGTGCCACGAATGGTGGTGGCCTCTGCTATGCTGTAGTTCCAATGTTCAGTGATATGTTTGTCCTAGCTGCTGGTTCTTCAGTTGAAAGGTTGCTGATTGAGGGGCAAATCGGTGATTAACTGGGAAATATTAACAAGATCTGCCATTAGCTTTGGAATTTTGGAATTGTTTGTGACACCTGAGCATGGGTGACTAACCTGGCAGTGGCCTTGCAGGTGGCCCTGAGTTGATCGACCCTACAGGTGTTCCCCTGCCGCAGCCTGCCCAGTCATGGGTATGGCTGGTGGACCTGGAGAGGACTGTGGCCCTGCTCATCGGGCGCTGCCTGGGCGGGATGCTGCAGGGCCCTCCAGTGTCCCCCGAGGAGCAAGACACGGCCTACTGGCTCAAAACCCCGCTGTTCAGCGATGGAGTGGAGATGGATATTCCTCATTTAGGTGAGCTGTTCAGTGCCAGTGCCTAATGGTGTGTGTAAATATGTGTTCGGGTGTGAAATTTCTGATGATGTTTGAATAAGTCTCTGTACTTAAGGTTTGTCTTTCAGTGTTCTTGTCTATTTGTGTAGTAATACAAAAGTTCCAAAGTAGTATTTAAGGTTATGAGTAGTTTATAAAGGGTCTTGGAAATGCATACAGGAAAAAAAGAATCATAATTTCTCAGTAAAAGCCTACAGACTTCGCACAGTTATTTGGAGATGTTTTAGTCTCAGATGCTTAGCATTTAACAGACACTCCAGGAACTCGATTTTTCATATTATTTATTGGAAAATCTCTTCTATTTTATTCTTCTTGCAAAATTAATTTTTTATTAATTAGAAACAATACAATTAATAGCAAACTTCATTCTTTATGAATTATCAACAGAATTATCAACAACTCAGCAGTGGTGTTCCAGTCATCCCTTCCTATCTGAATGGAGCACTTGCTTCTTTGTGCCCTGTTCCTTTTAGTTCACATCTCCTCCTCCCTCCAGTTCTGAGTAGGCTACTTCAAGACTTAAAAGACAGTGTTTTGAAATGGGTCCAGGCAGTAGTTGCAAGTGTACAGCTTTGCAGTTCAAGGTGGAATTAATGGTACAGATTTATGCTCTTGAAGAAGAGTTGGATAATGCTTCTAAATCTTCACAGGTTTTATGTAGATTGTATTTTAAGTCACTTCCCTATGTAAGGTGAATTTGTGGAGGGACAATGTGTCTTGATTTTTTTTAAACTAAGAGGAAGGTGAAAGGTGGTTTAAATGCTTTTAGATAGATGCGTGTAATCCTCAAAATTTGCAGAGTTTCTTTGGTGTTTCCCTTCTGTTAGACAAGTGCATGAGCTCCTTGTTAGAAGTGGCCCTGTCTGGAAACGAGGAGCAGAAGCCCTTTGATTATAAGCTGAGACCAGAGATCACAGTCTTTGTTGATTTGGCCTTGGGTTGTACAAAAGAGCCAGCAAGGAGCCTCTGGATCAGTATGCAGGACTATGCTGTCAGTAAAGGTAAGGTGTTGAAAATACCTGTGTATGTTGAAAGTAAGTTAAATCCTTCAGCCATGCTCCTAGCATAATTCTGTAGTTTCTTTGGCAATGATTTTTAATTCAACAACATGATAAACTTCATTTATTATTATGTTCCATGATCTTTCTTCTGCTTTCTGTTACTTACTTTTGACGCGTATTTCAGTGCTTGGCAAACATGTGGCTCAATGTTGTTTTTCCCTCTGGACTGGTAAGAAGACACTCTTGTTTGCTTACTCAGTTGTTGTTCTTTCTATTTTCTGAGTAGAGCAGGGTGAAACTTGCAATTAAAAAGAAAAGTTAAAGGGGAGGAGATGAGGGAAGGCAAAGTCACTTGCAAAATATGTTAGGAATGGAATGAAGGGGAAGTCATCCTTTGTTTTTCAAGTCTCTGGGTGGCTGGTCTTACAGTATGTGGTGGTTTTATATTCATCGATTGAGAGATACGATTTTGGGAGGAAAAAAAGGCGAAACAGGCTCAACTTAGAAGTAAAAAGATAGTTTATTAATACACAATAAGAAAAAGAAGAGAAAATGAAATTTTCAAAACCCCTCTCCTCCCCCACAGGTACTCACTTTCTTACAAACCACATAGAGACAAAACT
>VXBB01003403.1:55439-156514 GCA_013399915.1 Illadopsis cleaveri | reverse complement strand
AATGGGAAAAAACCTCAGGCAGGACAGATCTCAAAGCAGCCTGGCTGATGAAAGGATCTTTGCCTTCCACCCCTCGGTCTCATTCAGGGTGAGCCCAGCCAAGAGTGACTGCAGGCTCCCCTCCCCCTCTGGGGAAAGGGCCAGGGCCTGCGGCCAGGCCTTGTAGGAGGAGCGGCAGGGTGTTCCAGCTGCTAAAAAACCAATCCGGGCCAGGATGGGGGCACATCATCCCCTCCCCCGGCCTGGGAGTCCCCGGGCCAGGCGGGCATCCCATGGAAGCCTGGGTCCAGCCTAGGCAGGCCTGGCTGTCTCAGCCCCCCCTCCAAAGGAGGGAGCCAGGACTGCCTTACCTCCTGTGAAGCCGGAAGGAAGAGAGCGACCCCAGATTTCCTTCCAACTTTTAAGGCTGTGTGTTTCCCAGAGGTGGATCCCTGCATGCAATTGGCTGTTTTGGTTGTCAGTTTAAAGGAATTCACCTATTGCACTTCACCATCTGTGCTAAACCAGCACACAGTTGTAACAGTTTTTCAGGCTTATTGCCTAAAATCTGGGTTTCCTGCTCAAGCTTTCCTGGTTCATTTTAATGAGATCCACTGAGCATTGTAATTGTACTGTAACTGCTGTATCCAGAGATAATTTTCTGTAGGTATGGCCAAGCGGAGCTAGATGAAGAAAAGAGCAAATGGTATTGTGTGCTTGTTGAGAAAAATGCAGGGAATTCTATTACAGGATTCCACAGAAATGGGAATTCCAGTTAAAACAGTTACCTGTTTGCACAGTCTGAGTTGAATGAGCTGATCTGTATAATTTAGGCTATGGAACTGGGTTCCTTACAAGTTGATGTGGGTCTGCTCTGTTCAGCTGACTGGAAGTTGTACAGTCACGTTAGCATGGCATCACAGGCAAAGTCATGAAACTTACTGAGGAGCAGATGTGTTAGACCAGACTTACCTATGACCAGGTACATTTTGTCATTTCTACAGCAGTTCATAAGGATTTATAGATAACATTTAACAAAAAAAATTATTATAAACATATTTGTAAAAAAGAGGGACAGTAATTTTTTATTTCTCTGTGGAAAATTATGGTGCTTTGTGAAGGTTTGCTTGGCAGTTCAGTTATTTTATAGTGGAGCAATATTATTTTCATAATGGTTCTTTTTAAAGTGGGGAAAAGTTTTTTTTAAATTAAAAAATCAGCTCCTTAAAAAAAAAGGAACTTAAATGGCTCAAGATATTGAATACAATATTGAAAAAACCAGATTTTTTTGATTTTTGGGAACAGTAGCCAGTTTTGATGAATCGTTTCTATTTTCAGATTGGGATACTGCAACTTTAAGTAATGAATCACTCCTAGACACTGTGTCCAGATTTGTCCTTGCAGCTCTTCTGAAACATACGAGTTTACTTACTCAAGCTTGTGGTGAGAGCAGGCAAGTAGCTTAAAGCTGCTTTTAAAAGTTCAGCTTGACTTATTGAAAGGAAGTTCATGTGATTTTTTTTTCTGGCATGGGTGTGATTTTGTGTAGGTACCAGCCTGGGAAGGCCTTGGCAGAAGTTTACCGCTGTGTGTATAAAGTTCGGAGTCGCTTGCTTGCCTGCAAGAACATGGAGCTTATTCAGACCAGGTCATCCTCCAGAGACAGATGGGTAAGGCTGTGCATCTCTTTGCAGTTCTCTTGGCTTTACTGGCTATTAAGAAAATATTACATAATTGCCAGTATTTTTTTCTATCGTGTTGAAAAACCTTCATGAGTTTCCAAATGAAAATGGGCAGGGTATAATTAGGAGTCCATTCGTCTGGAGTATGTGATATTAAATCAATTAAAGCAAATCATTGGTTGGCATCATTTGACCCAAGCCCAGCCTCGAGCCTGGTTTTCCCCTCTTCCCATCTCTAGAATGCTGGGCCGTAGAAACCCTCCAGCTTAGCTGGAGATGGCTCAGCTGTGTTGAGCAGGCCACAGCTTTGTCTGGCTGCCATTCCTGTATCCAGCTTTGTTATCTGGGCCTCTGTTCTGTGAACTTCTCTCTTCCCCTTCCTTGCCTACGCCTTCTTCCTTCCTGCATTGGCACATTATCTTCTTAGTCCTAGCATTACTTTAGGGTAACTTGTCAGCCCTATGTGTATGTCTGATACAAGAACACTGGGCCTGAAACTGGCCTGAAACTTCTGAAAAACTTTATTAAGCCAGATCAGCATTAATGGTGGAAGTGTTCAGTGAATTACAGGTTTGGGGACTGTTTGGCAATACAAAGTAGTCCTTAAAGCAGGTTTCTCTGATAGGATTTTTAATTATGGTTTACAACCTACAAGCAAAATATTTTTAATGAACAAAATCCTCATGTAACATCAGGATTAAGAGGCTTTTTAGATTATTCTAAAACAGTCATGGTGCTCTTTAAAATAGTGTTGATATGTGTCCTACTTTTGATTAGTATTATGTGTGTGTCTTGCCCACTTCCTTTCTCAGGGTAGGAGTCTAAATAGCTGCAAGAGACTCAGAACTTCTGAAAGCATTGGGTGTGCATGCAGTCAGTTCTGTTACTCCCAGAAATCCTCAAACTTACAGATGCAAAACAGCAAATCTGATATATGCAGTAGATTTGTTGCTTCAGATTTAATGCCATTTGGAAAAAGTACCTGGTTTGCTTTTGCACAGTATACCCAGGCTTATGGTTTCTACAGGCTTTGGTGCTGAAGTGTCAAAGTTTGACTAGTGTCTAAGTAAGCACTACAAGGAGACATTTTTCTGCAGATCATCTGAGTCATGGTTGCAAAAGGAAAATTAAATTTTCCAACTTAAGTATTTAAAACCTTGAATGTAAACAACTGTTGTCGTTTATTTCACGCAGTATCAAAAGTATTTTTTGGTAGGAAGAAGCCTCTTATTCAATGTCTGTGTCCTTGTACATACATCTTTTATTTTGGTGAGAATTAATTTCACTTCATGTGTGTATTTTTTTAATCAAGATGCTAGATAACCAAGAATCTGCTGATGTTGATACTCAAGAACATTCTTTTACTCGTACAATTGATGAAGAAGTGGAAATGGAGGAGCAGGCAGAACGTGACAGGGAGGAAGGACACCCAGAACAAGAAGATGAAGAGGAGGAAAGAGAACATGAAGTTATGACAGCTGGTAGTAAGTACTATGTGTATCAATATAATCTCATGTGTGTCAATAATGCCATGTCCTTTGGAAGGACAGTGTCTTTTTTTCTCTGAGGTAAAATTGATAAATTATTTTAAAGGTTATGGAAGATCTGTCTGCATAAACATTTTGGGAGGTTTATTTTTATACAGTGATGTAGTATTTTTTGTGGTTCAGGAAAGTGTATAGATACAAAGGAATGTGAATACTAAGCTAGTTTGCTGCAATTCAGAGCATCTGACATATACCAGCACTTCTATATGCACTGTCTACAGGACTACTTGGTTTCATCTTGTGTTCTCTAAGGTTCTTGTCATTAAATCTCTGAGTTTTCATCAGTATTTAGATACAGAACTTTGGCTCTGTTTGTATGTGTTGTTATTTTACGTAGTAAGCTTTGAAGGGTAGTGTTATTCTGAAGTTTGGAAACATAACTGTTGATAATAGTGGACTGTGTTGGAATTCACTTCTGCCTTTGAATATCTCTGCTCTTAAAAATGTGGAGGTTTTAGTCAGAGTTTGGTATTTTTAGCAGTATTTGCTATATTTTTTCCTGGGCCTTATAAACATCTTGTTTTATTCTTCAGAAGATAGGTTGAAAAAGGTAAATTTCACAAACTGTTGTTACACTGATTGGGGCTTGTAGTCCAACTTGATGGGGTAGTTAATCCTTAATTTTTGCAGTTTCAGTAAATCAACAGACAGTCACACAAGGTTGGTTTTTTCTGTTGTGAACTGAGTGTTCTCCAAGACAGCATTTATGTTAGCCTTGCAACATTTCTATAGAATGCATATAGCTTAAAAAATGAAATTGGCTGACTTGAAATATTTTCCATAGCTACACAATTTTCTTTTTCTTTTTCAAATATTGTTCTTCTGGATACTGTTAGAATGTTAATCATTTTCCAGTCTCTGCTGTCATCTCTTGTTTCACTGACAGTTTCCTGTTAGGACTCCCACATTTCTCTTTGGGACTTACTGACCAGAATGTATGTTACACCTTTAGTTTTTTAGGATGTGTCATTCCATGGACAGTGCAGTGGAGCTGAAGTGAACATTCATGAGCTGATTTGTGGTTCTAGAAGATTTACATGGCACCTGCTCAGTGCATGCAGTATATTTGGCTGCTTGATTTGCCGTTATTTTGAGCAAATGGTCAGAACTCTCAAATTCCACCTGGACAGGGCTTCTGGATGCAATAAAGGAAATGTATCCAGAAACATCCAGACAGACAATAGTGTTACATGGACAAATAAGTAGGAAGATGACTCTCTCACTTCTGTTCCTAAGGGATGCTGAACCTGACTTGTGTTCTATTCATATTCATAGTGAAGAAAGTATTTAGTTTTACCTTTGCCTTTCCAAAGGGGACCTGAACCTTTAAAATTAAAATGATTAAATCAAGAGAACTTTAGTTCTTTGGACATAGATGCGGAGGTCTCTCACACATACTCTTCAGAAGACTCTGATCCTTTAGACTACAGCCAAATTAAGTAAAGTGTAGGCTAAGGATTTTGATAGGATCTTCACTGTACTGCCCAAAGTAATAAAAGCCTGAAACTATTCCACCATCGAATTGGAGATATTTTGGTGTCTGCAATACAGATTTACAGAAGCATTATTTTATATACATCTACTAAAAGGCAAACGTGAAATAATCTCTTTTTTCTTTGATGCCATTCAAACAGAAGTTGGTTTGCAGTAAGACACTCAAAGTTTTGGTGTTCTGTCAAAGTGCATTGTCCTTCATTTTCAAATTAACGTTGTGTAAATGCTTCATTTAACTCGTTTGCATGACCTTTTATGGCACTGTATTATTATCGTATTCTTTTACTGTTAGAAAAATATTAGTTGTTCTTTATAGTGGGGCAGTTTTGACCCGAGATGTAGATGAGTATTTTATTCTCTGTAGCTTCGTCTAGAAGTTAAGACTTTCTTTTTGTGTTGCATGTTACAGAAATATTTCAATGTTTCCTATCAGCCCGTGAAGTAGCTCGCAGTCGGGATCGAGATAGGATGAGCACGGGGACGGGGACTAGACTTGATGATCCACCTGCTCAGTCTCAGCAGGAACGAAGGATCAGCACTGATCTGACAGAAGGGCAGGATGTGTACACTGCTGCCTGCAACTCTGTGATCCACAGATGTGCCTTGCTGATCTTGGGTGTGAGCCCTGTCATTGAGGAGCTGCAGAAGCAAAGAGAGGATGGGCAGCTCCAGCAGCCTCCCTCTGCTGCTCCAGAGGGCATCGGGCTCATGACCAGGTGGGCTTTGCTGACTCTACACCATGGTTAACTCTTCTCTGCTCTGTTTAGAATTGATTAAACAACCCCAGTTTTCCTCTGAGGATGATTGCAGTTTTTTTGGAAGAAAATTTCTGCTGAGAGCAGTGATATGCTTCTGTTGAAAATAGTGATTTTCCTCAATTTTCCTTGGCCATGCTAACTAAACCTGAAGAGTTTTATTCTGTGTGGACCCTATTTAAGTTTTAAAGTTGGACTTAGTGGTAAATAGTTAAGATCATCTGGTGTACAGATAGCATGAGGCACTTGGAAAAATAGTTTATTTTTCCTGTAATTTGTTTGTGTTTGAATTTTTTTTTACCATATTTGTGGGTTTTTGAACTGTACCAATGTCCTATATAGGAATGTTAAAAAAAATTGAATATGTTTAAAACAAAAGATTCAAACCCTATTATGACAAAAGTGTTTTTCATGATTAATTTTTTATAAATATTCCTATCATAAGCGTGGGTAAGACTTGTTGTTAGGTGTCCTGTTTTGATATTTTAAATGAATTTATTGATGGGAAAGATATATTGGAGAGGAAAATTTTATATATTCAGTACCCTTTTATACTGTTTGCCTCTTTTTGGAAATCTAGTCCCTAAAGCATGGGTGGATGCCTCTGTCATTGTCAAAGTAGCTTTCATCTCCAGCATATCAACTTTAGGATGCATTTTATGGGTGGGTTTTTGATAAGTTCAGTGCTTTTTCACCCACTTACTCGGTTTCCTGTCCTCTCAGCTCAGAGTATTTCTGTTTACTCTGAGTAATGCTTGCCAAGGCCCTAGAGCAATCACTCATTGAGGTTGACATTTGTTCAATTGACCAGTAAAGCTGTTATGAAGTAACAAAGTTTACTATAATACCTTTTATAAACATAATTGAAGCCATCATACCACTCTTTTCCTCTTTAATGTGATCTTGTGATAGTCTGTGAAATCCTCCTTCCCAATAAAACTGTGATGCCTACTAAGTTTGGCTGTCAACTCTTACCTTTATGTAATATCAGCATTTTTTTTCTTTGTGTGTGCGCCCCTGAACATGTGTGCACCCGAAGCAGGAGTGAAAGTCTTACAGCAGAAAGTCGCTCAATCCATGCAAACTCAAGCTACAGACTGATGAAGTCAAGAAGTGAATCTGATTTGTCTCAGCCAGAATCAGATGAGGAAGGTTATTCACTGGTAAGTAAACAAGCATGATGTATTTAGGGATTGTCAATAGACTGTTTAGATGGGAAGTGCATCTGAAACATTTGTTTAGCACTGTGTTTTGGTACATTAATTCATCCTTGTTAAGAGAAAGCACTAATGGTAAAAAAAAAAAATTGAAATAATTGCAGCTCTGTTAACTGTCTCACTTTCATGGGTGAGGGGTGAAATGTAAATACTCTAGTGTTTATGCACCACCTGTGATCAGCCTGGGAAATGAGGCTTTTATTAATCTTTTAATCTAGAGTGGAAGACGAAATGTTGATTTGGATTTGGCAGCATCACACAGGAAAAGGGGTAAGTTCTGTTGTTTACCTAGTGAATACTAACCTGATAAATGTTTGAGTTTCTTAAGTTAAACTATGTTTGCAGTTGCATACAGTTTACAGTTACATAACAGGTGTTAAAATTAGCATTTAAAATAATTATTACCTACTCTGTATTGTGTGAAGTTCTGTTGCTTTGTGGCTTGGTTATAGTATTTCCTAACTCTTCATTCTGGTTTCTAGAATTGTAGTGCTCCTTTGAAACAAGTGAGGTTTTCTGTTAAGTGAATCAGAAACATGCATTCTGTTTTCACTCACGTGACTTTAGGAATAAAAAATTGTGAGAGAAGTTTATGTAGAATGTTCTATTCTTGTGCTAACAATGAACTTTTACCATGTGCTCAAACCTGGAGAACTTCCGTTCAGAAGACACTGCTTTAGTTTGCATCCTTTGAAGACCAGCGCACCTACAGAACCAAGAAACCATGCTTTCTATTGCTCTTTGTTACTGCTTCATACTGGGGAATCTTACTGAGCTCCTTAACAGAAGGTGACAGAGGGACTAAAAAGTCCCATTTCCATCTGGATGATGCAGAATCAGTCTGAGAATCATGACTGTATCTTTAAAGAACATTGGACTGCTGTATCTTTAAAAAACATTGGACTGTGCAAACAGGGATTAGGTTGAGTTATGATATGCCTCAGTAACAGAAGCCTCGATAGTGTTGAGTAAGGTAAGAGTTCTGGTTTAAAAGGCAGAGCAGAGTACTCAGGGGTTTCATGCCTTTTGAAGTCTTTCGTAATTGCTAAGGGTGCTGTCAGTGGCAGCACCCATTAGATTTCAATATTTAAGTAATTTGGAAAGAGATGCCTCGTCCATGCATAATCAATTGAAACAGTTGAACAAATAAAGAAATGCACTAGAGCTGCTTTTTCTGTGACAGCAGATGTATCATGGCATTCTCAGGGTTAGAAGATCTATCAGAAGGCCTCTGTCAATTTCTGATCTGTAGGACATTCTTTGAAGTCAGCATTTTTAGCTTTGACATTACTCTGACACAGAACTCTGTACTTGATATCCTCTGTTTCCTAAAAGTAACCTAGGAAATGATCCTGGATTAGGTCTCAGATACAACATGTCTCATGGTTCCTGGGCTGTTGGTTAGGCTGATGTTGCTTCAGTCATGAACCTCAGGAAGTGAGGAATAGTGCAAGAGTAGACTTCATCAAAACTTTTATTACAGCAAGAAGATTCTCTACCAGGTCTGAACACTGAGGAGAAACAGGAGAGACAGTGCATCTGTCCAGAACCTAAAAACAAAGCCCGAATAGCTCATTTGCAAACTGAACACTGTCACAACATGTACAGATGCCTCTGTTTTGGTACTGGAAGACTTCCTTGGTAGTTAGCACACAGTAATGCGAGCCTGTCTGCTTGTGCTGGGTGATATATATGCCAGTTTTGGTTGATAACCAATGCCAGAGTCAGAGAATGCAGGATGCACCTACAGGGAAACATTCTTCCTACATCTGTCAAGGTCAGGAAAAGATCTACAAATATTTGTGTGATAAATGGATGGGCTGTTCAGCTCAGTGGTCTTCTTTATGGTCTTTTGTCTCTTGTGACCTGTCTGTTTTGTGAATCCTAATTATCTCCTAGAACTGAAGCATGTCCCAGTGTTAGATGAGGGTATAACTTGCTTTTTTGTATTGTCCACCTGTTGTCACATGACCAGCACAGTACAGTGTCAGCTATGGATGTTTGTTAATCCCCTTCAATTTTATCTTTATTCTTATGGTGTGCTGTGACTAATAAAGGAGATTCCTATGAGTTCCTATGGTCTTGAAAATGAGTATGGAAGGGAAAACATTCTCTTTTAACTTAAGTAACATCTTAGCCACTCGGTCCAATCTTTATTCTCCTTGCCTTCTTAATCTATTTGGTCTATTCAGAAAGAGAACTGGGCTATTCCTGCTTTAGCCTGAGGATCCTTTGAGTATCTCGTTCCTTGCTATTCTTCAGTTATTTCTGTATTAGTAAACTTTTCCTTCCAGCCCTACAGAAAAAGTCTTTTTGAGTAATTTTGCAGTAAGGGATGATGAGCAGCACATTGTTGTTCTCCCCTTGTATTTAAGCCCTTCGTTTTCTCTGTTGCTTAGATTAATTTTTTCAATTTTGCAGATCCAGAGAGTGTGCCTGCAGATGTTGTACATGTTGTGTACAGTGCCTGTGGGTGCTGTACGCTGTGTTAGGTACACAGCAGTAAGGAAAGCACAGCCAGCAGGGCAGTCACAAACAGCTACAGATCAGAGAGCATCCTCCACTCTCAGCTTTTCATCACCTACAACTTAACTCAGTGAATTTCAGTGTACTTGTGTGTACTGCTGTGCCTTACTGACACAACTGGGCTACTCCAAAACAACCAGCAACTTAACTGAAATCCAAATGGAATTGAAATATTTTAGTGTACTTACAATAATAAATACTGCCTTTGAAAACTGACAAATCGTGCTTAAGGAAGGGACTTGAACATACAAGAATACGCACATGAATGTATACAGTTGTGCTTCTTTTTTCCGTGAAAGTGGAGAATTTAGAAAGACTGTTATCTAGGCTATATTCATGCCAAACAAGAGTAAATATTTTTTCCACATATGCTGCTGCTTGGTATATTGTATTGATTGAGACTGATTGTTTAAGTTACAATAATATGAGGCAGAGATTTTATGAGTATGTTACCTTCTGTTTCAAATGTCTGCTTTTGTCTTCTGATTCTTGTGTGGTGTAGTGTATTTACTCCTTTTTGGCCACTTGAGCCCCAGAAAAAAGAAGAGCTTCAAGCAAGTAACTGATGGCATGTTTATTTTTTATCTCTGTAGCTTCCCCACATATTTTTTGTTTTATAAAGTGTGCATTGCAGCTGTGCCACATTCATTTAGAAAACTCATTATTACAAGCTGGCTTTTAAAGACAAGTAAACTTCTTTTTTTACTGTAAGCTTCAGGTTTATTCTTCCATGCAGCTCTGTTCATGTGATTGTAGAGGCTTCTGGAAGCGCTGTACCGCAATCAATTCTGTGTGATTGATGTTACACAGAATCGAGCTGAGCTCCAACGCAGTTACGTGTTTGATTCTTGTGCTCATATGTAGTATCTTCAAGAGGGGAAAAAATTACTTTTAGATCTCTGTGTCCTAATGGTTAAACATTTTTAGTTCTGAAGTATGCTCCTTTGATTTCTGACATATTTGTGTTTAAACTCTCTCCTTTCAAGTATAACTTCTGTTGTTTTACATTTAATCTGTAAGTCATAATCATTGCACTTTTCTCCAAATTAGAAACAATTTTGCATTGGTCTAACATTAAAACATACTTGCTAAGGTCTTAATTAGCTAAGACCTCATCCTTTCTTCAAATATGAAATAATGTAGGGTTTTATTAATACATGGTTGGGTTTCTTATTAGGTTTGTTGCCTGTCAAAACTAAATTTTCTTCTGATGGTCTGTAAACCTGTTAAGTTTTCCTTTAGCTTATGATTTAAGCCACTGGAATTGTTTTTTGTTTCTTTACAAATGCTTTAATTCTGTGCTGTGTCATAGTCTAGTGTGGGGCAGGTGGAGGGGAGGAAGCTGGAGTCGCTGTGGGCTGCTTTGAGCTCTCATGCTGTACAAAGGCTGAAGGGCTTATGGGGCTTTTGGAAAGAACTGTTGCTGTGAAGGCGATGTTTGTGGACTTGGAAGTGGTTTAGCTGTGCTTCCTGTAGGTAGTCTGAGGCTTCATTTATCCTCTCCCATGGGCTCTGTTCACCATGCATTGCCAGGAAATCACTTCCTACAGGAAACTGAAATTTTAGCACCTAATTGTTCTGTTCTGTCTCATTTATCTTATTTTTCTCACTGGCCACTTCCCCATGTAACTTAGATTATAAAGGAAAGCTTTAAAGCAACTATTCTAAGAATTGATGTTAAAATTAGAGTAAGGTGATCTGTCATTTGTTTTAAATATTATTGCCAGGTATAAACTGGGTTTTAAATATTATTGCCAGGTATAAACTAAGGTAAAATTGAGTAACAGAATTTCTTTAAATTTTTTCATAGTAACCATGACAAAATACGTTGTTCTCTGTAACCCATGTAGTCTTACTGTGTTATGTAAAGCAGCAGAGATTAGCAGATCAGATTGCACTTTGAAAAGAACTGTTTGAACATGATCTTTGCATTATCCAAAATAAACATGAGCCTGTATGACTTAAGTACTGTGATGGTTCTTTCTGAAGCCATAGCAGTCTGAAGTAACCTCCCCCCAGAGACCCCCCTAGCTAGCTCAGGTATTAGGGAAATATTGGGATCTTGGGGGGAAAAGGCTATTTCCTAAGGGACAAGGACTGAGGTTATTAGAACAGGCTCTTACCAAAGATGGATTCGCAGAGATGGTTTTATTTCAGCAGGCCTCCTTGGGGGGTGACAGGCGAGGCAGGAGGGCAGGGCGAGTGGCCAGGGCAGGATGGTAAGAGAGGCCGTGGTAAAGAGGAAGAAGCAGGAAGTCTCTAGGGTTATATGGACCCTCTGGAATAGATAAGTTGGCTCTCTGCCAATCCAGGTTTAGGGGAAGGTCTTTGGGGTAGAGGGACCAAACCATGTGGCTATCTCTTACAGGGGTTCTGGGGGAAAACCTTTTCCCCCTTAGAGGAATACAACAGCAGTCTGCTTAGTAGGAGGTGTAAGGAATACTATGGAAATGCACATTAACACTATTTACTATTTAAATGGGATGTGAACAGGTTTTCATAATTTATAACCCTGACAATTAAATTTTTTGGCAACTAAGTAACCTAGTTGACAAAAGAGAAGCAAAATTTCACGGTATTTTATATATGTAAATTACATGAAGGTACAAATTGTGACCTGCAGGTGCTGACTCATTGGAGAATAACAGCATTTTGCCTTTACTTCGAGAAAAAATTTATGTAGGTTGCTAGGAAAGTTAGCACAAGTTCAAAACCTCTGTGTCTGTCTTTGCTTGTGCCTATGAGAAGCTGCTGTAGGTAGGCAGTGTTTAAAGGAGGCCCTGAAATTTGGATCTGGCTGTTACCGTTGGAACTCAGCCCTACCGATGAAAGCAAGCTTTGGACTGATGAATTCCTATGAATTTTTGTGACTTTTCCCTGAAAATGGCTATGTTTAATAACGTTTAAAGCTGATACCCTGCAGAAAGGTGTTTAAAACTGAAATAATACAGATTTGTACGAGTACTGTGAGCAGGTTGTGATTCTCCAAATTATAACTTACTGCACACAAGATAAATAAATGTTTAAACGGTTTTTGTACATTAAGTAAATAATCCAAAGTAAAATTTCAAAGTGAGTTTAAATACAGTTTAGGTTTCTGCAGAGGTCTCCAGACACTGTCTCTCTGTACAGATGGGAACTTCTTCTGAGCAGGATGTGCCTTCTTGTAATACTTTGCATGGCTCCAAGTGGGCAAATAGCACTTAGAAAAGGAGGAAGATACTGACCAATGCCTATCAGTTAGCTGCTAATGAAGTTACGACTTGAGTAGCATGGCGCTCATTTATGCCAGGGAGAGAGTTCTAGCAAAACTCTGTTGGAAATGAGATCAAACCTGTGGTGATAAATTCCATTGCTGCAGACTGATGACTGATGCTCATTTGAAGAAGTCATTTTATTAGTGGCAGTAAAGTTTCAGGTAAGGACATATGGATGATAGGAAATACTTGAAAATTGACTTGTGTAACTGCCAGGTGAAAGAGATCTAACACTTACGCTAGATAGTGTTTAATATACATGTATCTGTCTTGAGTCGAAGTAAATGTTCTCCATTAGTCTAAAAAAAAAATTTCTGTTCTCTTCTGCAGTCATGAATTCCATAAATATTTCATTCAAAATAACACTGTGCTTTTTCAAAACTACGAAATGCAGTGATTAAAACTAAAACCACTCTTGCTTTAGGTTTAAACCTCAAATATCCAAGTGCCTAAGTTGTGTTGGTAGAAAATCTTTTCTTTACTGTTTTGTCATTTAGCTGCAAAGCATTTTTATTCAGTGATCTAGCTTTAAGCTGAGCAGTTTGAGTGGCTTCTTTTTGTTTTTTTCACGTGTCAGCTTGTTGCAGTAGTGCTTAGCATTTAAAAGAAATACAGCCTTTTCTTTAAGGAAATTGCTGTAAATTTAAATCAAGTGTTTTGCTCTAAGTTGCTTAATGCATGGTATAATTAACGTGAATATTCATTTTCCACCTGTGTCAGTAGCAGCAGCTCAGTCTTTACCTACTGCCAAAATGTGTTGCCTGAATTGGAGTTGATGAGACTTCCTTTTGTGTATCTTTAGGAGCAATACACAGTCATATGGAACCTCTGAGTGACTCATGGGTTCGACTGAAACACAGCAGAGATTGGTTATACACGTCCTCCTACTCATTTGTTGAGTCCGATTTTGATCTCTCAAGATCCCTTGGAGTTCATACTTTGATTGAAAACGCTGTCAGTTTTGTAAGTGGAGATGTGGGAAACACCCCAGGATTTAAGGAACCAGAGGAAAGTATGTCCACCAGTCCACAAGCATCAATAATTGCAATGGAGCAGCAGCAGCTGAGGGCTGAGGTAAATTTCAGCTTAACAGCTGTTCTTATTCTTCATACATTATGCTCATTATAGGATTTTTTTTTGAAACAGTGTTCAAATTCTATCTGTTAAAGTAATTTTTCCTTCTTTTCTGTTAAATATCTTAATTGGAATTGGGAACGTTATATAAACAAACAAAAACAAAACTGAAAGTGTTCCCTTTTTTAGAAAAATACGTGAAGGAGAAAACAGTGACCTCACTCATCCTTGCTTACAGTTCAGTATGATCCAGTTTCCATTTCTAGGGGTACTGGCTACTTACTTAGTATTGTGTTTTGCCTGCCTTTATTTTTAGCTTCGTCTGGAAGCACTTCATCAGATTTTGGTGCTTTTATCAGGAATGGAGGAAAAAGGCTGTGTGCCATTAATGGGAAGCCGCCAAGTACCAGGATTTCAGTCTTCTTCACTGCTTACTTCTGTTAGACTTCAGTTTCTTGCTGGCTGCTTTGGTCTGGGCACTGTAGGACATGCAGGGGCCAAAGGAGAGAGTGTAAGATTGCATCACTACCAGGTGTGTACTTCAGCAGTTTCTGCTGTTTCAATAACCCAGTGATAAAAATATCTCATTTTTTATAATATTTATTTGTTTGTTTGGCCCAGGATGGTATCAGAGCAGCCAAGAGGAGTATTCAAATTGAAATCCAGGTGGCTGTGCACAAAATCTACCAGCAATTATCTGCTACATTAGAAAGAGCTCTGCAAGCTAATAAGCATCACATAGGTAAATGAAAAACAGATTTGCAAACCAGATGTTCTCTAATATACAGTAGAACAGCTTATATGTTTTCCAAGGCAGACTTTGATATTAGTGACTAGAATTCACTGAAATACCTATCTGACTTCATTTCCTAAAAGCGAGAAATCTGCATTTGTTGGTGGAACCCAGTGGCTACTCTTACCTGGGTCATTTTGGTGTTTCACTTTGAGAAACAATGTGAAACAAGAACCTAATGAAGTATTCCACCCAGTTATTCTTACCTTAGAGAGAAGATTCTGGTTTGAGATTTAGCCTCAGAACATACATATCACTAACTAGATCTGCGTGCTACTCATTCTTGGACAATTTTGACACAGAGTTACATTGAGTTAAAGAAGAGTGCAGTTATTCATCAGAAAGGCTACCTCAAAGTGTCTGACAAGACTCGCTTTTTCTGTGATAATTTAATTAATTAAATTATATTTAAAAAATAATCTGCTGATCTTCTGTCTTAGTACACTTACTCTGAACATCTTATTAATTAAAAACAACTTTATTTTAATCTTAGAAGCCCAACAGCGTCTTCTGTTGGTGACAGTATTTGCTCTCAGTGTGCACTATCAGCCTGTTGATGTCTCCTTGGCCATTTCCACGGGACTGCTGAATGTGCTGTCCCAGCTGTGTGGCACAGACACCATGTTAGGACAGCCCCTGCAGCTGATGCCCAAAACTGGGATTTCTCAGCTTAGCACAGCTTTGAAAGTAGCCAGCACGAGACTGCTGCAGATCCTGGCTATCACCACAGGGTGAGTGTCCCTTGCTTTCGGGAGACTTCATCACTGAGCTTATCAGCACCCTCGAAAAATATGTGAGGACAATAAATGTTGCTTAGAAATACATACGTGAAGGGGGCTGGGTGGAAGAGTAGTCACATTATTCATAGCAAAGATGCATGTAAGACTAACAAATATTTTTCAGTTGTGAGTGTTTGAACCTGAAAAGTTCAGGTTCAGTCACAGCTTTGTGATCTGTAAACACTGTGTTCTAGTAGTGCCCACTTCACTACTTCAGCTTTGTGTGGAGGTGTGCTCAGTTGATGTGATAAGACTTTCTGTTGCTGTGTAAAAATCATTTGTGTGAAAGCAATACTGATAATGTGAGAGTTCCTCAGAGCAGGACATTGTGCTTCTTTCCAGAATATGAAATAATTTTCTGAGAAATAGTGGTCTCTCTTAGACCATGGGACAGCATGCAAAGTCCTAGCAATATTTAAATATTTAGTCTTGCTCAGTAAATACCAGTGGAGAAAGTATTTTGTAGTTGAAGCGAGACTATTGTTTGATACTCAGTACATGCATCTTCCTTTCAGTCTTTGTACAAAACGTTGCATTTACCTGCCAAATCTATTATGTAAAAAAGCCCAATAATCCTACACCAAAAAAAATCCCCTAGACCCATGGAAACAGCACCCCATCTTTAGAAATTGCAGTGGAATTATGATTAATTAACAGAGTTGTTCCTTTTTTCCCTAGAAAAGACTGAAAACTTTACCCTTTGACTCCAAAGATTAGACTGTTTTGTTTTAAAAATAGGGTTAAAATAATAAAAATAATGTAAGCCTGTAGTGGAGGATGAGGAAAACTAACCTGCTGCAATTACTGTTCCTCAGATGAGCTCTCAATTACTGTTACTTTTTCTCTGTGTTTGTGTGTACAGAACCTATGCAGATAAACTGAGCCCAAAGGTGGTACAGTCCTTGCTGGATTTATTATGCAGCCAGCTGAAGAACTTGCTATCACAAGCTGGTGTGATGCTGATGGCTTCCGTTGGAGAAGAGGGAGGTCAGGAAGGTGAAGTGGAATCAAAAAAGGTGGATTTGAATGGGGATAATGAGAAGAGAGACTTCAGAGGTAATTATCTTACTTAATTTCTGTTACAATTGTAAAATGCCAGGAAACATAACAGAAGAAACCACTGAATGCTGAGGTCCTCATCCACTCTATTGTATATTGGGTTTTGTTGGGTCATTTTTAATTCTGTAAATTAGATTAAAGTCATCAAATGATTTTGTGCTCAGTTCAGATTTATATAAAATTGATCCACAAAACTGCAGGGATAGGAGCAAGCTGAGAATAAGAATTACTTCATTGGGTTTGGAATTAGGAAGAGAGTACAGTTTTCCTTGAAAAATGCGTTGGTAGTTGTAGTGTTTTTCATAAATATGGTCATAGGAATTTAATTATCTAAATTTCAAACTATAAATAAATACAGCATTATTCAGGAAATTACTGTATTTGCTTTGTACTGTGCAGTTTTGCAGTCTGAGTGGGTGGCAAGAAGGTAACTCTACTGTGTCATACGAAAAAATCTGCAACAAAAGATTTTCTGAAATACTGGTATCCTCATGTAGCTTGCAATCCCTTAATGAGCATTTTGAATCTTGGTGGAAATTGTGCTTGAAGAATTTTTAATTGTAGCTTGGTTTTAAGTGTACATATGTTTTTGTTCATACTTTTAACTGTCTTTACTTGTAAATAATGCAGTCTCTGATTAATTAATAAGATAATAAATCAGGAATTAGAATATGAGGTCTTCCCACAGAGGTCTCCCTCCCTTACCTTGACCCACAAAAGTTTAATGTTATTTTCTCTCCGTGTCTTGCTGAGGAGCAGGAGTGAGAGCACTGCTTGGTGGGCACCTGCCAGCCAGCCAAGGTTAACAGCCAGCCACCACGTAATAGCTGATCATTGTGCTTTTACCTGCAGAACAGGTTGTTCCCAGTGACCAGGACTACTGTTGAAGTTCTAATATTAAGGCTGTAAATGAAAACTTTGCTTTAACTTCCTAGCTGCTCTCCGAAAGCAACGTGCAGCAGAATTGCACCTGGGAGACTTTCTTGTTTTCCTGCGTAGAGTTGTGTCTTCAAAAGCAATTCAGTCCAAGATGGCATCTCCAAAGTGGACAGAAGTCCTTCTTAACATTGCTTCCCAGAAGTGTTGCTCAGGTATGATCACGTCAAAATGTGCTCCATGGTTACTTTGCATTTCTGTAGCGCAGTTCTAAAAACTAAGCCCTTTTAGAACGTGTATTACATAGTGAGTGTTCCTAGTTAACAGTTCAAACCAACTGATGTACGGGTGTACAGCGTTCACACTCCGGGCACTGGGGGCATGGAGCAGGGGGCAGGCCTTAAGCAGAAGTAATTTTAAGATTATTGACACATTGTTCTATCTTCAGGAATTCCTTTGGTTGGCAATCTGAGGACTAGACTGCTCGCACTTCATGTACTAGAAGCTGTGTTACCTGCTTGTGAATCTGGCGTTGAAGATGATCAGATGGCTCAGGTCTTTATATTTTGTTATTAACTTTCACATTTCCTCAAAAAGTCTCTTAAACTTCTAAATGTTTTGTATGTTTCAAAATCGAAATCAAGCAAGGCTTGGTGTAGTTATTTGTTAATCTAAGAACACTAAGTATTTTGATTGTTTATACCTACAAAGCAAAGTAAAACTATATAATGTTGCTGTTGTCCTCACATTGGAGTTAAAATGATCTGAATTCTGTCCCAATGCCCCAGGTTGTTGAACGATTGTTCTCACTTCTGTCTGACTGCATGTGGGAGACTCCAATAGCCCAGGCCAAACATGCAATTCAAATAAAGGAGAAAGAACAAGAAATGAAGCTCCAGGTAACAGTGCTTTTGCTTTGTCTCGTGACTGAATGCAGCTGAATTACATTTACCACAAATGTTTTGTCCTATTACTGGTAGAAGCAAGGAGAGTCTGAGGATGAAGATGAGAATCTTCCCATCCAGGAAGTGTCCTTTGATCCTGAGAAAGCTCAGTGCTGCATAGTGGAGAATGGGCAGATTCTAACTCATGGAAGTGGAGGCAAAGGATATGGCTTAGCATCCACTGGAGTTACTTCTGGGTGTTACCAGTGGAAGGTAGGTTGCATAACTGTGTATTTCTTACGTTCTCTCTCATTGTTTTGTAAATGTGCTATGAGTAATTCACAGCAGCTGCCTGTGCCTTTCACTTATGACATGATTCTTGAGTAAATGGTAGTGTTACATTTATGGTTGGACTCAATGATTGTAAGGATCTTCTTCGGCCTAAATCATTCTGTGCTTTTCAGTCCCAAGGGAAGAGTTTATGGCTGCTTTTGAGTGGTGGGATTTGAGTGTTTCAGCATGCAGATTTTAGACTGTGAACGTGTGTTATGTGTTATTAGAGGTACTTGTCCCTAAGGTCCATAGTCAGCGTGCATGTATGGTTTTGCAAAACATACCTGCTGAATTATGTAGGTTTAGGATTTTTTTTTTTTGTGTAAAAAGATTTTACAAAGCATGTTGTTTTCGTGCAAAAAGACACATCTGCTTGACTGACGAGCAGTGTTTAATACATCATTTGGAGGGATTTTTTAAAATGGTTTTACCATATAAACTTACTGTTTTTCCCATTAAAAGCTTCTGTGAAAAGCAGTTAAAAGTAGACATGCATATGTGTAAGGAAGATTTTCATTGCTTTGTTGTATTAGTGTATATTTCTGACATTTTTTCCCTGTGTGTTTGTTTTGTCTGTTAGTTCTACATTGTGAAGGAGAACAGAGGCAATGAAGGCACTTGTGTGGGAGTGTCTCGCTGGCCTGTGCATGACTTCAACCATCGTACTACCTCAGATATGTGGCTCTACAGAGCCTACAGTGGCAACCTCTATCACAATGGAGAGCAGACTTTGACTCTGTCAAGCTTTACCCAAGGAGATTTCATCACATGTGTGTTAGATATGGAAGCAAGAACTATTTCCTTTGGTAAAAATGGAGAGGTATTTAACATCAATTAGTTTTTTGGTGGCTTTTTTTGCAATGGTAATATGGCATGGATAAGCATGAGAGTTAAAACGTGGCTATTTCAGTACTTAGAGGATTTATAATACAGACATAACTCTTTCATGTTTCATATTTTTGCTTGTTAAGGTGTCATAAGATTGCAGGGTTTTTTTGTTTCTTCCCTAGGAGCCAAAACTAGCTTTTGAAGATGTGGATGCAGCTGAATTATACCCTTGTGTTATGTTCTATAGCAGTAACCCAGGAGAGAAGGTAACTTAAATATTTGTCTGTGGAGGTTTATTGGTTTAGGCTTGTATAAAGTCAATATTCGTCCGAGCAGCCTATATGGTGCTGCTTTGAACTACTGACCAAAATGTGTTGCTAATGCACAGTGTTTTAACTGTTATAATCTATTGTAAATTTAAAATGTATTTTACTATTTAGAATAGATTTAAAGGCTTCATGTTCTACACAAAAAATTCTATTCTCCAGAAACCAAGGAGAACATAGTATTAGGATTTCTAGATAGTCTTGTGTGAGAAACCATGAAATACATAGTTTCAACATCCTTGAATCTGAAGGATGGAGGTTTTGCTCAGTGTTAAGGTGGATTTCCTAGGGGAAAAAAAAAGACAGTGCTAATAATTATTTCTATTCAGCAGGCATCTGCAGTATTTATAAGAAGCGCTTATTGAGGTATGTTGGGAAGATGACTTGTAAACTGTTCTCTTCAAACAGGTGAAGATCTGTGATATGCAGATGCGTGGGACCCCAAGAGATTTGCTGCCTGGTGACCCCATCTGCAGTCCTGTGGCTGCAGTTCTGGCAGAAGCCACAATCCAGCTCATTCGAATCCTGCATCGCACAGACCGCTGGACACACTGCATCAATAAAAAAATGATGGAAAGACTGAATAAAATGAAAACATGTCTTAAGGAAGCAGGTCAAAAACTGAAGAAAAGTCGCTCTGTTCAAAGCCGAGAAGAGAATGAGGTGAGAGAGGAGAAAGAAAACAAAGAGGAAGAGAAAAGCAAGCACAGCCGGCATGGCCTGGCAGAGCTCTCAGAGCTGCAGCTGAAGATGCTCTGTGTGGAGGTGTGGCCTGTCCTAGCAGTGATTGGTGGAGTAGATGCTGGGCTCAGAGTTGGAGGTCGATGTGTACACAAGCAGACAGGCCGTCATGCCACCCTCCTGGGAGTGGTGAAGGAGGGCAGTACCTCTGCCAAGGTCCAGTGGGATGAAGCAGAGATTACTATTAGGTATGCCCATTTCCTACACTTTTCACTGTGGTAGTGGTTTGTGGTTGAAAATCCTCAGAAGTAACCTATCTTTTATATTAGAATCATGCTGATCAATTTCTTTAAGTGTAAACTTCAGTGATACTGAAATTAATGTTGCCTTGAAGTAGTGTTCATTCTCCCACTTGCCTTTGAGTGCTCAAGGCTGGAAAGAGATGCTCCTTTTCCCACCTGTCTTGCAGAAAAGCCTTCAAAGGGAAAGCACCTGGAAGGAAGCTGAAGTGAAGCTTCTCTGAGCTTCTTGGTGCTCTCACAGGAATTACCTGTGTTTTTGTGTGGCAAAGATTTGATTAACTTTGTTTCTTGAACTCCTTCTGCCTATAGCTGAAAGAAGTCTTTTGAAGAAATTGAGCAGTGATTTTTAATTTTTTTTTTCCCAGCCAGTTACAATTATGTTCTGAAATAGTTAAGGTCACTTTACTTTTCCAGCTGTTGCAATATTATGTCTGTTTTGTCTTTGCAAAGGCTGTTGTCACTTTGACTGAATGTACTGAACTGCAACTGATTTAGTTCCAGATATTAATTCTTTCAAGTATGCCCATGTGACAGCATAGCCTTAAAGTCAGAGTGCCCTTAAAATAATTCCAAGCCTTATTTGAGTGATGTGGAACTGCACTTGAACATAAGCAAGCTTTTGGTAAAGCATTTAATTAGGTTCATTTTATGCCTTTTTAATTAAAACCAGGCTAAAGCTTGCTTTCATTTTTAGATAGAAGTTTACATTGTAAGATGGGAAAACTTTTTGAGATAATAAAAGGGAGATTTAAAAGTCATTTATCTGCTGGATGTATGGAAAATACAAGGTGCATGGAAATATGGGCTGGTGAATTTTTGTACTGTTTCAAGTGAAAATCAGTCAAGTTTAACAGTCCTAAGTAGTACTAGAAAATATCACTGAATAAAGATGGACATATAGATAAATATGTCTGTTAGGTTTTCTGGCCCATGCTTTTCAGAGGTCACTGTCCTCACCAGGTGATCTGTCCTGGCACACCAGAGACAGAATTGTCCTGAGCTCTCAGTAGTGTGCTCATGGTGATGAATAGCTGAGGTCAATCAAAGCTTTTCCTTAATGTTTAGAAGTTTTCTTTATAAGCTTTTATATCTGTTGATGATGATAATATTTATCTTCAGATATTTTTTCTTAATAAAGGTCTGTTGCATATTTCTGATAAACAATATATCCAGAGCCTGTGTCAGCACAGAATTGATAGCTTCTTTGGGGCTTCTGGGTTTCAGTACTTGTTGTTGGAAACCTGTGTATGCTTTGTTGCATTTGCTTTGAAACCATATCTTCCTGTTTTCTGATCATAACCTCATTTCCCCCTGTTTGCATTTAATTTATGGAATTGGTTTGTTTTATTTAATATATTTTACATCTTATTTGCCTACATTATTTCCTGTACGTTCCTCCTGTCTCTCCCTCACTTGCTTTTTCCTGTGTCATTCTGATCTTTATTAAAGCTTCCCAACTTTTTGGTCGCCTAGTGATACTCCACTGTATAATCTGGAACCCTGTGAACCACTGCCTTTTGATGTTGCAAGATTTCGTGGGCTGACAGCTACTGTGTTGCTGGACCTTACCTATCTGACTGGCATTCATGAAGATACAGGAAAGCAAGGCACCAAGAGACATGAT
This sequence comes from Illadopsis cleaveri, assembly GCA_013399915.1. Lineage (NCBI taxonomy): Eukaryota > Metazoa > Chordata > Aves > Passeriformes > Timaliidae > Illadopsis > Illadopsis cleaveri. The sequence goes on along the minus strand of VXBB01003403.1, from coordinate 134,498 downwards.
AAAAAACACAGACATGAATCTGAAGATAAAGGGGAAATGGACCAGAAAATGGAGGGTGATGTTGGATCAGATACACGATTAGGCCAAAGTGCTGATGATAACAAAGGACACAGTGCTACAGCCTCTAAGTCAGAAAATGAAATTGTTTCCTTTTCTTTAGAACCATCAACCCTAGGTATGGAATCCCAACACCAACCTGCTGAAGGAAGAAAAAAGAATCATGAACACACCCCACGAAGTCATGATATAGTGCAGTCAGAAATCCGAGCTGTGCAGCTGTCTTACCTTTATCTTGGTGCTATGAAGTCACTTAGTGTTCTTCTTAGTTGTAGTAAGTATGCTGAGCTGCTATTAATCCCCAAAGTGCTGGCAGAAAATGGCCACAACTCTGACTGTGCGGGGTCCCCGATGGTGCACGAGGACGTGGAGCTGCGCGCGGCGCTGCAATTCCTGATGCGGCACATGGTGAAACGCGCAGTCATGCGCTCGCCCATCAAGAGAGCACTGGGGCTGGCAGACCTGGAGCGGGCACAGGCCATGATCTACAAATTAGTGGTTCATGGGCTGCTGGAGGACCAGTTTGGTGGCAGACTTAAACAAGGTATGTTTTCAAAATGAGATTAAAATGAATAGTAACAATGATAATACATTTAACATAGCCGTGTTGATTTGTAGTGGTTGTACTTCAGGGGACTCTTAATTGGACAAAGAAATTTTGCTAAACTCTGTTCGCTGTTTTATAGATATAACACTGATTGTTTTTTGCCTTTTTCCTAATTATCTTAATAACAAGTGAATGCATATCAAGCAGAAATAAGAGTTTTTCATGTCTTTGATACTTCTAAAAATGAGCAATACTGTATATACTTGTCAGAAGGATTTGCACTTCTAAACCAACAGTAAAAATCCCTTAAAAATGTTACTTGCACAGGTGAATTAAAAAGTAGCTTTATAGTTCATCAGCTGTATTTTTATATCTAAGGCCTCTTCCCCTTTTGTCTGTTTTGAGAATAATCCAAGCTGTTACAACCATAAATTTGATTGTCACAAACTTTGGCATAAGTAAATTGTTTGTTTGGTATTTACCTTGTATCGCTGTGAGAATAGCAAGAGCTCCTGGACTGATTTACTGAAGTCCATGAGTTAGTGGCAGAATCTGCACTCTCCTTTCTTTCTCTGGGATGAATTTTAAATAATGGTAGTTATTTTTGAAAGTTGAAAGTTTAGCCATAGCTACTATTCTGATCTACACAATTATATTAATGTTGCTGTAACATCCGTATTTTTCTGTTGCAGAAGTGGAGCAACAAGTAGAAGAAGGTGATCAGTCTCAGCAAGCACAAACACCAGTTACAACCAGCCCTTCTGCTTCTAGCACAACATCTTTCATGAGCAGCTCTCTGGAGGATACCACTACTGCTACTACTCCAGTAACTGATACAGAAACAGTTCCGGCTTCAGAATCACCTGGTGTTATGCCTCTCAGTCTCCTGAGGTAAAATATTCTATCAGCATGTATGATTCTCTGGGTGTAGGGAACCAGTTGTGTGATTTATGTAGAATATATGTCTTTAGCTACCTAAGCCTTTGAAAATGCTGCCAAGAGCTGCCTTTGCAGAGGGACACAGTTTATATGTTACTTTGCCTTTCAAGGTTTGGGGGTTTTATTAGACAGCTGTTAAGGTTTTGCTATACACTATATGTAAATGTAATATCTGAATTCTTTAAGAAGGAGAAAATGTTCTCCTTCGGTTGTCCTTCATTTCTCATTTTTATTTGGTATAGTTCAAATTAAAAGTCTCTGAATTTCTGCATTTTTTTTGAATGTTCAATTCTGAAACTAGAATAGATCTTGGTAGGTAACATTCTGTAAAGCTAAGATGTTGTTTCAGCTTACCCTGAAACACTGAAATGGAAGATAAACTCCTAAATTTGCAGAGGCAATTTGTGCTGTCAAAGGAAATCTGCTTTACCTTACATACTTTACTAAGTTTAATTCACAGAAGTTTTGCAGACATCTTTCGATAAAAGCCAGAACAATGACTTCATACTAGGACAGTGAAAATCAAATACTTGCCTGATTTATTAGTCAGTCTGAGTTCCGAACAAACCATGGAAATAGAAAAAGTGTTTATTCATCTTTTATCTCCTAGGACAGCTCCTGGTCTCTGAGGGGTTTTTTTGATGTCATCCTTAGAGACTGGATATGGCACTTGATACCATGATCTAGTTGAGGTATTAGGGCTGGGTTGGACTCGATGATCTTGAAGGTCTCTTCCAACCTACACGTTCTGTGATTCTGTGATTCTTAGAACTTAACTGTACAGATAAAGTTGGTGGGAATGAGCTGTTGCCTCGAAGTATTTGTTGTGTCTTACCATTTTCAATTGCATCAAGTAGGATTTGCCAAGTGCACTTTAATTGGATGTTCTTCTTGTGTCAGACCTTTTTCAGCATGGTTCTGTTCAACATAAATGTATATTTTTCTTTTTTCAAGGCAAATGTTCTCCAGTTATCCTACTACAACTGTGCTTCCAGCACGACGTGCTCAGACTCCTCCAATATCTTCTTTACCAACATCTCCTTCAGATGAAGTTGGAAGGAGACAGAGTTTGACCTCTCCAGATTCCCAGTCTGCAAGGCCTGCCAATCGCACAGGTAAACTTGTCAGTGGAATAGAAATGGGGACAAGTTAGGAAAGTCACAGGAGCTGTGGGGCTGTGTTTTAAGAGATGGAAATCTAACAGAGTTTCTTTTTAAGGCAAACTAACATGCAAAGCATTGTTGAAAACCTTTTAGTTGCTATCTAAGGGGGAAAGAAAAGATACAGATTATATAGCTGTAGGCACTATCAGGCAAACAAAATGAGTTTTTAAAAGCTGTATACTGGATGCCAAAACAACAATGAAGCATAATTGGAAACTGCTTCAAAATGTTCATTTGATTTGGGCTTGTTTCCTTGGTCGTGTGCTGCAAATAAGTGCAGTAATTTTCTAGCTTTTGCTAGATCACATACCACACAGAATACAAGAACAGATGTATTTTATGGTACATGCACCAGTGTTGTAATAAGTCAACCAAGACTCTATTATCTTCATTCACGAAAAGCCCAATTCTCTAGTCACACAACTCCTTTTACAGAGTTTTACAGACCTCATGTGCAACTTGCTTAATAGCTTTCTTGCCAGCTATTCTATTGGTTAGTAAAAGGTATTCTACTAGTCCATCAAATCTCTCTATTCTTGGATTGTTTACATATTTTCTTTACTGATACTCATGGGAGAAATACCTTATTATTGCAGGTGCATTTGTTTTTCAACTCAAGAATAGGTTATTGTGCTAACGAGTTTGTTTTCTCATAGGAACTCATAAATTACTCAGAAGAAGTGACAGGCTAACTTTGGCAACTTAGCAGAGCAGACCTGATTTTATGAGGCCTTTCTTTTATAATTCTTCTACTTTGTCTGCGACACACCAGTACTTTTTACTCTTGCCCTCATATCTGTGTTATTAGTTGTGAGGTTTAGTGGTTCGTGTGCTGCATAGCAATTGGTCTGCTCAGTTTCATGTCTCCTTTTTTTTTTCCTTTTGATTTAATTATGAGATGACTTGTTTCTAGTCATGATAGTGTCTTCACAACAGTGTTTGTTTGTTAGTGCATTTTTGTCTTCACTGATTAGACATCACTTTTATGGCAAGTCAGAAAGAAACTCCGTGTTTGGGGCAGTAACTGACCTCTTTAGAGTCCCTTGAATGACTCTGCACAGAAATACAGCCATCATCCGCAAAGAGGTTTTTCAGATATGTTCCCAGTTCAGCTAAGGTCTCTTTCTGTACCTTTAGAGGAATGTATAATGATCTCACTATTTGAGAATCTCAATGATAACTTTATCTAGGCTACCTAAATATAGATCAAATAGATAATTTGATACAGTTCAAAATGAAAACAATAGAAATTGCTTAAATAGTTCCTTGCATATCATCAGTATGCTACTTGATCAGAGTCAGTCAACAATATCTATGTTACAGAGAGGAATGAACTCCATAAAGTATCTTGCTTTGCGGAATTGAAAGAAAAGTTGAGAGTAATTATTTCCTTAGGTCAAGCTGATATATCAAAGTAAGGTGTAATAAAGTAGCACTAGAGATTAATGTGCTTTACATTTATCATTTTCTGTCTTTTAAGCTTTGTCTGATCCAAGCAGCCGACTTTCAACATCCCCTCCTCCTCCTGCCATTGCTGTTCCCTTGCTAGAAATGGGGTTCTCCCTCAGGCAAATTGCAAAAGCTATGGAAGCTACAGGTAATCTATAGCTATAATATCAGTTTAACTGAAAGATTGGATGCATATGGAACACTTGTTTTCCAATAAAATACTTTATTTTTATGTTCTATAACCATTTCTGTGGAAAAGCAGGGGTTTTTTTTGTAACCATCAGTGCTAAAATACAGTTCCAAAGTGTGATTTTCCTGCTTTCAGGTGCCAGAGGAGAAGCAGATGCTCAGAACATCACAGTGCTGGCCATGTGGATGATTGAGCACCCTGGAAACGAAGATGATGAAGAGCCCCAGTCAGAGGGGACTGCAGAGTCACGGCATGGGACAATCGTCTCTGGCAGTGGTGGGAAATCTGGGGATCATTGCTATTTGCAGTCTCCAGGTGATATCCCTTCTGCTGATGCCACTGAAATGGAGGAAGGCTTTAGTGAGAGGTCAGATAATTTTCTGTAATTGCTTGTAATCTGTTCCTGAAACTGGAAATCTTACAAATTCATTGTTGCTGTACAGAGAGTTACTTTATAATGCAGCTTTTGAATTTTGTTACAGCATGAGCAGAAGCAAAGATGCAATTAAATTAGGTGTATGTGGTGCATTTATTTTCCAGCACTGTTGGTGTGGAGAACTGGGGAAGAATCTAACTGAGCATGTTTTCTTCACAACAAAACCAGAAAATAATGAAAAAAATGAGGGCTTATAGCTGCATTAGCTAAAAGACCAAGTAATAAAGCAAAATTCCATTAAATACATGTTTTGCCAAGTTCATGTGTAAGGCCAAAAGTGAGTTGACTCAACCAGCAGCAGCAGAGATGATTTTATTTCTTTGAAAGAGGAGAAAAAACTAATTCAAGCTGATTAATTAACTGTTCAAGCTACTAATTAACCTAGTATAAAATTGAGTGCTCTCTCAACATTTCTGCCGTGCTTAGGCGCTAGGTGTTGACTTTGCTGCATCTAATTTGTTTGAGGTAGCCTTTGCAGTCGCAACAGTATATATGTGCTCCTTGAAACTAAACATTCTTGAATTCCCAATTCCTTTTTTTTCATCCATTAAAGAAAGGAAAAAATGCTAACAAATATTACTTAGTCACGGTATGTGGTTTCTCTAAAACCGGTTTTGATTGATCAGTAAATTCCAAATTCCTGTAGCCCTGATAATCTGGATCATGTGGATAATGCAGCTGCAGCGAGTGGCCCTCCTTCACGAAGTCGGTCTTCTGTCACACGGAGGCACAAATTTGATTTAGCTGCCCGAACGTTGCTGGCACGTGCTGGTAAGGAACTGAAAGAATTCCAAGGGCTTTGCATATCCAGGAAATAAATAGAAGGGGGACTGGGACTTCAATGTAGATAAAATGAGGTTTGGAAAACTCCTTCTCATATGTGTGCCAATGTGTATTTAAGAGTTTTATGTGGTGATAAGTAGATTGTTTAGCAGAAGAGTTAAAACAAAAAGGAAATAGGAAGTACAGCCACCTCTCTGCCATGGAAAATAAAAGTTCTGCTTTCCTATTTCTCTCTTTTCCTACCTTGAGCGGGATTGTACCGCTCAGTGCAGGCCCACAGGAACCAGAGCCGCAGGGAAGGAATCTCCTTGCAGCAAGATCCAGGGGCACTGTATGACTTCAACTTGGATGAGGAGTTGGAGATTGACCTTGATGATGAAGCAATGGAAGCTATGTTTGGGCAAGACTTGGCTAGTGATAATGATATTCTGGGAATGTGGATCCCAGAGGTACTGGATTGGCCTACCTGGGTGTGTGTGACTGCAGCAGGGGCTGCTATGACTTACTGCTTTTTGCATGCTTGTCTTTTTAAATTTAAAGTAACTTGTATGTTTAGAACCTGTTTGAAAATATCTTACTAAGTGCCAGCAGTGCTTAGAATCATCTTGTATTCTGTACCATCAATTCTAGATTAAGAATACTGATTTCTTGTGTTTCTTGCTCTGCACTTCCACATGTAGTTTTCTTCTCCCTCCCTGAAAGGTGAGAACAGAACTCATATAGTTGTTCAAATGATACCAATTGGAAATCAAGTGGGTGTTCCAGATGGCGTAGCTGTGTGAGATAACAAACACAGTTGTAAATGTTTCTTCTCCTGCTACTGCTGCTAGTATCCAATCTGTAGCAACATAATTTGCACTGAAATCAGTTTTTCTTAATTTAATTCTGTCATGTATTCCATTCTCTGGGAAGGATGTGGTGACAGTCCTCACTGAATTGTTGTGTAGAGCAATAAAAAACTATTGGTGGAAAACAAATATCACAGCAGCACTTTGTTAATCTTTGGATTATCCATGTCAAATTAGACAACCAAGCCATAAAACTCAGCTTTTCATCTTCTAATTCTGATGCTACCTTGCTTTGATATGGAAGCAAGTTTCAGGATGCATATTGAATTTTTCAGAGCACTTACTTCACTGAAATATCTCAATGAAATTACTGACTTAGGACAGAAATGTAATTATGAAAAGTGGACTTCATATTGAGATAAAACCCTGACACAAATGGTAATTTTTGTTGCTCAGTAAATGTGAAATCTGATTATCTGAATGCAAAAGAGGATTCTTTTCCTTTGTTAGATCTAGTTTCAGACAAATTCTGAGGAGAACCAGATAGAGACAGTGTTGAATGTGACACGGTTACAAATGAAAAGTTGCACTGTCAAGAATTTTTGAGTCAATCTAACATGAAATAGGAAGTCATCTCCTCTGAAACTTTACTTCCAAATGTTCTTTCTGTTCTGAGATGGTCTTCATTACATCATAAATTGTATGTTTCTGCTTTGCTTTTGTACAAGTTAACCATATAAATATCACTCAGTGGCAGAAATGTGCAGGGACACCCACCTAAGGATATTGGCATGTTTTATATATAAGGTGCAGACATTATTCTGTACAAATAACATGTGAAAATCTTGCTGTGCAGCACGTCTGTGAATCTGAAGACCGAGAAGAAGTGGTGGTTTGTGAGCTGTGTGAATCCAGCGTGGTCAGCTTCAACCAGCACATGAAGAGGAACCACCCTGGCTGTGGGCGCAGCGCCAACCGCCAGGGCTACCGCAGCAATGGCTCCTACGTGGACGGCTGGTTTGGGGGAGAGTGCGGCAGTGGGAACCCCTACTACCTCCTGTGTGGCATTTGCAGAGAGAAATACCTGGCCCTCAAGAGCAAATCTAAAACATCCGCCTCAGAAAGGTACTGAAATAGAAGACAGTGAATAAAGAAAGGAAACTAAACATGGTTATGAGCCATCGGCATTTTAAGAATTTGATTTAGGAGATAAGAATTCTTAGCAGGATTTTCTGCTACTTAAAATCATTCTCTGTATTGGACAAATGCATATTTAGAAAAAGAAGGTTGATTTGATATTTCTGATTTTTAAACTAGGAACGAGGAATAATTTCTTGGGATGTTGCTTCCTTCTTAGTGACTTTTGAAAACTCTTTATCAATTATGTCTGACAATTCCAGTATTTTTTCTATGGACCTTTTACACCTTAGTACTGCGAAATGCCTCTCCTCTCCACACACACTTTCAGAAGCCATTTTATCTGTTTCTCTGTTACTAGGCTTTTCTGGAATCATTCATAAATACATGTAGACCTAACAATAAAGTTAGACTTAATAGGGAACCAAATTTAAAATTGTTATGTATAGTTATAAAATATTAGACCCACTCAGTAGTTTTCTTTGTTATTTTTTCATACAGGTACAAAGGCCAGGCTCCTGATCTAATAGGTAAACAAGACAGTGTCTATGAAGGTATGTTTTTAAGTTGAAGGGGGTTTTGTTTTTTCTACTTTTGTGCAAGTAAACCTGAAGGTGTATTTTAAAATCTCTTCCAGTTTGATACAGTATTTTAGTTTTGGGGATTTAGTTAGTCAAATCAGAGAGAGGAAGGATCTGTGGCTTCTTTCCCCAGTCTTTCATGTAAGCAACTGAAAGGGCAAAAACCTAACTGGGGGTTGATAAGGTCTTGTGAGATGTTACATCCAGAACTGCACATACAAAATCTTATATTTGCATATATTTCTTAAGCTGCCTTTGTGGGAGAAATTGACTAGTGTAAGTTAGTGTCCCAGAAGTCTTGTTCTTGATTTTTCTCCCTTTGTCCAAGCTGAGAGCATCCTGAGGGTGGCTTTCACTTTAAACAGATTATTTCTAATGTGTGCAGAAAACCTTTCCCAGCTGGTTCTGTAATTCTGGTCCTTTCTGAAGCTTCTGTGATCACAATTGTGTAATTTACCACATTTGTCTGTATGAGACTAAATGAATGCTCCAGTACTTAGGGCAAGTCTGTCTGCTATAGATCAAAGGTGTTCTGATTCTGCTGTGTGTGGAGTGAGACAGAGAGATCAGTGAATGTAAGGTGACTTGTGTGTAAATGGTTGGCAAGTGAAGGAAGTGCCTCACTGAATTGCAGTTAAAGTGGTTACTCTTTGTTGTTTGGGTTTTTTTTTAATTCCCTGGGAATGAAAATCAAAAGCCTGGGCGCTCAGTTATAACCCATGAACTAATGCATGCTTTTTTTATAAATATGAAGACTAGAAATTTCTAACATCTGTCTTTACCACTCAGTCCTTTGGAATACGCAGTTGTTACCGTGATTTGAAGCATGACTGTATGCCTCCACTTCTTACTGTACTCCAGGTTTTGGAGCTGTCTTGTGCAGTATGTGATGACCCCTAATGTCTGTGTTTTTAAAGAGCAGTTATTTGATATACTTCAGAGAATCTTCCATAAAACTTTTACGCAGTGTAAAGATCAAGTTTAATAGAGAAGGGCAAGAACAGGACTTTGTTTTTCTGATTTAATTGGTTGTGTCTGTGCCAATATCAGAAGATGAGTTTTTAATGCTGTTGTGCTGTAGATTACAGTACACGTTTCATATCTTCTACTGTTTGTTTTTTTAAATTAATTGAAATTATTTCATATTGAGCTTATGTAACCAAGTCCAATTATATTTCTCCAATTCTAGAAGACTGGGACATGTTAGATGTGGACGAAGATGAAAAGCTGACAGGAGAAGAGGAGTTTGAACTACTGGCTGGGCCTCTTGGGTTAAATGATCGACGCATTGTACCCGAACCTGTTCAGTTCCCTGACAGTGACCCTCTGGGTGCTTCAGTTGCAATGGTGACAGCCACCAACAGTATGGAAGAAACATTGATGCAAATAGGTACATTTGAAATCCATTTCATGTAAAGAAAGAAGAATAATAACAGCAGCAGCAACAAAAATAATGATAACAACTGTTGCCACCTCCTCCCCTTCTTAGTGGGGTTTTTCTAGAGGCAAGACAGGAACATCCTGACAGTATTTCCTGCCTGCCATCATGAGGAAGTGAAGACCAGTTCGGGATTGTCCTTTTATTATAGGAAAATTAGAGAGAGGAGTGTGAGGCATTATGAATTGACAGAAGGATTGAATTTTGCCAATAAAACTTGTGACCGTAGTCACACAGTAGATGCCAGTAGCATGTTTTGCAGAACTCAATGAATGGATTTAAGTTGGGACTTAAAAATAGTCCCCTCTGTTGGAAAAGGGAATCAGAGGAATTAAGATTGAGTATGTCAGATTGTGTTCATGTCTCTTTGAAAATAAGGAATAATTAAATTATGGAGTGTATTTCAGGAGTGTATTTTCCTCTTGGTCATTATTACTGTAGTTCTGTATGTATGAAATACTGAAAAATGAATCAGTAACTTGGGCTGACTTTGCTTCTGCGCTTATTACTACATGGTAATGTTTGTTTTTTCTCTAAACACTAATGCAAATCATCATTATTTCCAAGGCTGTCACGGCTCAATAGAAAAAAGTTCTTCTGGCAGGATAACCTTAGGAGAACAAGCAGCTGCCCTGGTAAATCCACACGACCGTGTCATGGCTCTCAGAAGAGTGACAGCTGCTGCCCAAGTGCTTCTGGCAAGAACAATGGTTATGAGAGCGCTCTCACTTCTGTCTGTCAGGTTTGTGGCATCTTTGGCAACACTTCTACCTTTTGTTTTGTAACCAGTTACCCAGTTCCATTTGATAAGGATGCAATTTCAAACTAATTAGGGAAGGGATTCTCATGTCTGTACTTACATAATACTGCCAAGAGAAAAAAGTTCTGTTAATTTTGTTCTTTTGAACCAAGGGCTTTTATATCCATTTCACAACAGTGGTTCCAGCTGTAGCCTGGCAGCTGGCCTTGAATCCCTGGGATTGACAGACATCCGCACTTTGGTTCGTTTGATGTGCCTGGCGGCAGCAGGGAGGGCAGGCCTCTCCACAAGCCCATCCACGGTGTCCAACTCCACGGAGAGATCCAGGGGCATCCACAGCAAAACCAGCAAGCCCATCTCTTGCCTTGCCTACCTGAGCACTGCAGTTGGCTGCTTGGCATCAAACACTCCCAGTGCTGCAAAGCTCCTGGTGCAGTTATGTACGCAGGTAGGACTTCAGTACTTACTTGAGACTACTTTGATTATTTGTGCTTTTACCTTCTCGGCTGAGAGGATCTCATTGGAGTCCTTTCTTATGGCTTTGCACCAGGGCTATGTTTGATTGTTGGCAAAAAATCAAGTGACTATATGTGTCTTTGCTGAGTACTCTTTTCAAGTGGGGAAAATGCATGTGCTTTTTCTGTTCATAGGGTTTTTCTGTTATGTTTTTGTTACTTTAATTAAGTCAATTATATGTAGAAAACAGAAAAAAAAAGAAAATCTGTAAAACTGTGCACAATTTGTGCAACTGAAAATGTTTCTAAATCTGATCGTTCTATTTGTTCTGTTTATTTTTCACCAATTATTTCTTTTCAGAATTTGATTTCTGCAGCAACTGGTGTGAACTTGACAACAGTTGATGATCCAATTCAGAGAAAATTTTTGCCGAGTTTTTTAAGAGGAATTGCAGAAGAAAACAAACTTGTCACATCTCCAAATTTTGTGGTTACTCAAGCACTTGTAGCATTGTTGGCCGACAAAGGGGCCAAACTGAGGCCAAACTATGATAAAGCTGAAATTGAGAAGAAAGGTATGATACAGCTTTATTTTTAAATGTCTTTAGATCTTCAGTTCCTCATTTGTATGTAGGGGAGAGACTTGCTAGAATAATGCATAAATAGATACACTTAAAAAATATACAAAACTTGCTTTGATCAAAGGAATGTTACAGTTTATGACACATATTTTACTTAGAAATATGGTCTTATTCCATAATTGCATCTTTCACCACTTCAAAATATAGTTGGAACGTGTGTGTATTCAAAGCCATAGAGCTGAGACATTGAGCCTGGTTATGCCTCCTGATGAAGCTGAGGAAGGTAACAGCTGATTGCCACTACCCAAGTGCTGTCCTGTGTCTAAGGCAGAAATTTGTGCCGCCTCTGCTCTGAGATGTTAGGAGCCACAAAGCAACAGCTGTGCCTCCCGCCAGGCTGGTGCTGGGATAGAGAGGGTAGGACAGCGCAGTGGCAATGGCAGGTCAGAGGAGGCTTTTCCTGTTTAGAAGGCTCTCAGTCTTTGATCAGCCATTTTCATATGGTGGGAATAAGCCTCTTTGGAATTCTATTCTTAAGTTTCTTTTTGTGAAAATTGAACTGAGGTTATTTTGGTCTTAGTATCAGAAGAGTGTTTTTACTATAGTTCACATGATTGCAATGTTTTGCGAAGATGCTCGTTAATCTCTTTCTGGAAATGCTGGCTGTTGCTGTGTTGACGTGTGTACTCATCTAGGCATCATCTCACTGTTTTGTCTAAGCAGGTTTAATTGCCCATTTGTATGCCCATCCTTGCTATGATCCCTCTGCTGTAGGCCCTCTGGAGCTGGCGAACGCGCTGGCTGCGTGCTGCCTGTCGTCGCGCCTGTCATCGCAGCACCGGCAGTGGGCGGCACAGCAGCTGGTGCGCACGCTGGCCGCGCACGACCGCGACAACCAGAGCGTGCCGCAGACCCTCGCAGACATGGGCGGAGACCTGCGCAAGTGCTCCTTCATCAAGCTTGAGGCTCACCAGAACAGGGTAAGCGTGGCTCCCGTGCTGCACCCACTGCCCTGCTCTTTGGCAGAGCACCGAAAAAGGAAAATAGTATCATTTTACAATTACGCTGACTGAAGTGTTTTCCTATAGGAAGTAATTTTTTGGAGAAAAAGTTATTACTTGAAAAGTTATTGCACCTCTGATACACAAGAATGTTCAGCCTTTTGGAGGCTTCAGTTAAAGGGGTCATGAAAATGTTCTCATGGTATATTAAGTCAGCAGAATCACTCTTAAAGAACAATAAAAAAAGAATATTTCCTTAGATCTTAATTTGCATTAATTTTTCTGTCATATTTGTGCAGTAGTTAATGTGCGGTATTCTGTGCGGTAATGGCCTGTGGAGCATGGGGCTGTATGAAGTGTGGCATCCCTATCAAGCCTGCTTAATTGCAGTAAATAATGCTGTAAAAGTAGAAAAATAAATCTGGCTTGGTTGTCACAGGGTATTTCAATCACTGTCTCATTGGTTAGTGTTTGCTTAATATTAGTGAACAAACATACACAAGTTTTAAATTCCAGTTTTGCCATGATTATTTTGGTATTTGTAGGTCATGACATGTGTTTGGTGCAATAAAAAGGGACTTTTGGCAACAAGTGGGAATGATGGCACCATCAGAGTGTGGAATGTGACAAAGAAGCAATATTCATTGCAACAGACCTGTGTGCTCAATAAGCTGTAAGTTGATTGTTTACAGCAGTCAGATATTTAATTTAAGCTGTACTTGTGCAAGATACTGCAGGGTTGGCTGTTCTCATTATCTCCTGCGCTTAAAATCTCTCATTTGTTTTCTATTGCTGTGTTTATGGCGTGCAAAATAAATTAAATAGCTTAAAACTGAAAACAGAACTTAAATGTCAACCAGGTAAGAGTCTCCATAAAGAGATCATGTCAATGCTATTTAAAAACATCCTTAATTAATTGATATAAGGAGAAGTGGGTGAAATAAAAATGGTATGGGACTGTCATATAGCAGAAAAGTGAATTCAGTGGGTTCCAGTGGACAGCTCCAGCATATAACATGATCATTGCAAGTCTGGTCATTTGATTCAAGTGTGAAAAAGAATTTTCACTTCTGAGATACAGAAACTAAAGGTATTTCTACATGAGTGTCTTGGAAGTACTTTTTTTTGTCATTTGGTGCTGCTACTCTCCAGTGCTGCACAACACAGAGCTTCCAGCATCCCACCCATCAATTTGGGTGTGTCGTAAAAAGAAGAAAGCAAAAGGAAAGATTGAAGTCTAATTCTTTAGTGAAGCATAGATGAGTTGAACTTGGAAGAATGAAGAAGCAATAGTGAACTGCTAGGTTGTTTTGTGAAAAGTTTTTAGTGGTTGGCTTAGTTCTTGTTTGCTTGCTGCTGTTAGATGTGGCCTTAAAAGGAACAGCCAGAATGATACAACAATATTATAGCCTTCATTGTTCTGGTACTAAAAACAGTAAAAAATGTGACTGTTGTGTATGACCTTAAGGGCAATTAAAGGTATTTGCGGCCCTGTCACAGTTAGGCAAAGCAGACTTTGAAATGGAGTTTTAGAACAGTGTAGCAAGATTGTAACAGGAGGAAAAGTTTAAAGTAGAGTTGCTAGCAAGATGTGCCTCTTTTATTTCTTGTCTCAGCTATTATTTCATTTCCTGACTTCCCAGAAAATTTTGCCTTTGCTGAAGATGTTAAATTCGAGAAATAACTAGGTAAAGGTAAAGAGTTTCCATTTGAAACTTAACTTGAAATTTCTTGGAAGTAAGTAGTATCTCATTCTGTATTTTGAAGTGGTTTTAGAGGGCATGTGGTACTGTGAGGAGAAATACGTATTATGTAAGTCTGCTGTGATGGTAGGACTCTGGCTTCTAGCTCAGATATTTTATGAGTTCTAAGTTTTCCTGTCTGCTTAAAGGAAATGCCCTGTTAATTTCATTCTTTTATTCTATTACAGAGAAGGTGACTCTGAAGAAGGTCTGGGATCACCCAGTGACCTTAGTTTATCTCTTGTCTGTTGGAGCATCAGTGGCAAGTACCTGGCTGGAGCTACAGAAAAGATGGTGAACATCTGGCAAGTCAATGGTATGTTTTGAGTTGCCTGTGGGCACTTCCTGGTCCAACATATTTCTAGGGGAGCTGCCAAGTCACTGCATGTTTCTTTACCCCAGTCTAAATGCCTACCATCTCCCACTGTGTCTTGTGAACCTGTTCAGTTTGAGAAAGGCACTAACACCAAGTGGATGTGTGATATACATCTTCAAGAGGAAGACTTTTAATCCCTGTAATTTGTAGTATTGGAAGGTTCATTCTGTTGCTTTGCACTTAAGAAAGTCACCAGTTACCATGGCTGTGGTAATAGACAGTCCCCAAGAAAAGTATAAATTTACTGGGTACTGAAGAATTCAGCTTCCTTCCTTAACAAAACTAACTAACTTGAATGATAATTGAGATGTGTTACCTAGATTTTGTGTCTGCGTAGATTAGCGAACCATTGCTTTGTATTCTTGTAACTTAGGTGAATTTGTGGTATGTCCTAGCTCTCAATAAGATCTCTTGATTTTTTTTCCCATGGAAGTATTACTGTTTTCTTTTCTTTATAAAGATTAAGTTATTTTAACAGACTTTTTGATCTCCTAGGAGGAAAAGGCTTATTAGATCTTCAGCCTCACTGGGTATCTGCTCTAGCCTGGCCAGAAGAAGGGCAAACTGCAGCATGGATAGGAGATGCTCCAGAATTGTTGTTAATTGGGCGCATGGATGGATCTCTGGCTCTTATTGAAGTTGTGGATATTTCAGCCATGCACCGGCTGGAACTGGAACACTGCTACAGAAAGGATGGTAAGAGACTGTATCGGTATTTAAAATTAAAATTGTGAACACACTCCCACTTTTTACTAAGGAAGTATATAACCATTTTTGGTTATTGTTCATGGGATATGATTTCTGGTTCATTGGAGCAGAAAAGTCTGTGGGGTCTCTGTCTGCCCCCTGATACCCCCACAGCAGAGGCAAACAGTTTGTAGTAACTTGGTAACATCCTGCCATTCCTTGCCGTTGCAGAGAATCAGTAGAGATGCCCTGCAGTGTCTGCTCTGTCTGCAGATAGCATGCATAGTGTCATTTGAATTCCTCAATGATTGCCATTTTTCCTTTATAGTTCCAGTCCCAGGGGACATCAGGTAGCACATCTTTGGTGGTATTGTGTGGTTTTGCATATTGCTTCTTCAGGAGGCCTACAGATTTTTTCTGGCAGAATCAAGTGAAGTAGTATCTTCTTGCTAAGGAAAGCAAGTTGTTTTCAGAGCATTTTTTAGAAGCCTGTCTTGGGTACATGAATAAGATCCAGTCTACCCTTTTTCTTTGACCTGGTATAGTTCTTTTCCCTATGCCAGGAATATTAATTCCATTATTTTCATAAAAAGGTAAATGAGAAAACTAGTACAAAATATTCTCAACAGCTGTCTTTACAGTGGCACTCAGTTTTATCTTTACCATATGAATTCAAGAAAATTTTCAGACCAGAATAGGTTAAGTGGTCTTGGTGGTGGTGGACATCGTTATGCACTTGATAGTTTAGTCAACTAAACTGCAAAAACCTCTTTGGTAGGAGTGAAGTTCAGTTTAGTTTAATGAATGTTCGTGTTGTCTGTTCACAAAGTGTCTGTCACGTGCCTGGCCTGGTTCAGTGAAGACAGACCATTTGCTGTTGGCTATTCAGATGGAAAATTGCTCCTAGGAACAAAGGAACCAGCTGAGAAAGGAGGAGCCGTTCTCATCGATGCACATAAGGTAGAGCTGGTCTTTCTCAAACTAATGTAGAATTTTTGTAGGTAAAATCTGTTTAAGCTGTTGTCTCTATTAGAAAGCTGTTTATAAAGGCAAGTGCAAATTATTTTAGAAACTCGCACCTATTTCTGGTACACATATTAACATAATGTACTCTAAAGGAACAGTCTACCAAATGTTAAAAAAAAAAGGAAAGATAAACTTGATACCCTCTTTGCTGTCAGAGACTGTGAAGTGTATGTACATACAGTGACAGAAGTGAATTAAGCACACAGCTGTGCATTGACTAGATTTAAAAGACTAATTGTTTGACTTGGTAAAAGTGCTCATAATAAATTTTGGTTTTGATCATGTCACATGTTTTTGTTTAGCTTCCTGTACAAAGCAAAAGGTGTTTTTCTATTTATGCACTTGCAAAGGTCTAGAACTTTTGCTTGGCCTGTGGGTACGAGTGAGTCGTTAATAGTCCGTGAATTATTTGTTAGGCTAAGAACAGAATTCCTCGAATGAAATGTAGGTGTAGTCAGAGCATGTTGAGTGCTTCCAAGAGCTGCTCTGGGTGTGCGAAACAGGGCAATCCCAGAAGGGAGCACATTGTGGCAATAAATCTATATTTGCCTTCTTACTGTGGGCAGTCTTCCTTTCCCACCTCAGACTCAAAGCTACATCTGGGGAAAACAATCAAGAAGGGTTTGCAGTGAAAAGAAAACATCTTTTTCTATGTTTCCCATTTAGTTTCTTTCAGCAAACTTTTTAAAGTCTTTTTAACTTGATAGTTCTGAAATGTGTCACTATGACTTTGTAATTGCAACTTGCTATCTGTGATTCATATGAGAATAATTTTTTTTTTCTTATTAGTAATTAAAAGTTACATTAGCTCTGAGAGTTAAATTTCCTCCTCACTACTGTATAACTTCATACCAACTTTTCATTTTTTTAAATCCTATAGGATATGGTTGTTAGTATGAAGTGGGATCCAACTGGTAAGATTCTCCTGACCTGTGCCAAAGAGGAAACAGTGAAGCTCTGGGGGTGTCTGGGAGGCTGCTGGCGGCGCCTGCACTCCTTGTCCCACCCAGCCCTGGTGAATGGCATTGCCTGGTGTGCTCTGCCGGGGAAAGGACCCAAGGCCCAGCTTCTATTAGCTACGTAAGTCATTGTTTTGTTGTTGTTTGTGTAGTTCTTTTGCAGATCTTTTCTACCAGTCTGTAGTCTATAGCAAAGACAAGGGTTTGTTTTTTTAAAAATAATATTCCTTCAGTAAGTCAGTTGCTGTGGGATTCATGAGGTTCCAGAATGCAAATAAAGAGTGACCCTGGTTGTGTTACCATCTGTTTTCTCCATTACCTATGGGCACTAGTCCTGCTTAGAAATTTTTGGCTTCATCCAAATATTTTTTCTGAGAATGTGTTGTTAGTAGAAATGGAAAAGCTACAGGGTGTGAGGAATAGGAAAAAAGTGCATTTACGCATTGCGGGCAGGCCTTTCTACTTTAGATCAATTGAGACAATGTAGTTTTATAGGAAGGTGGTGAAGACTGCTGGTATATAAGTTAATACCAGACCACTGATATTTTGTTAGTTAATATCTTTATTTTGTTTTTCTCATGTCACCTGACATGCTTTAGGGGATGCCACAATGGTTTGGTGTGTGTCTGGACTGTTCCCCAGGACATAGTAATCACACTGCAGTCCAGCTCAGCTTGCTCAGAAGGATGGTGGGAGCAAGAAACAAGTGCCAAGGTAAAAGGAGGAAATTTGGTGTGTAAGAAATTCTCTTTGCTCATTGTGAAGTTGAGAGATGAGGAGAATGTAAGTGAGTTACTTGAAGCTCAGCATTTCCTGAGAGAAGATACTTGCTAAAAAAAGTTTACATTGCATGTGTGTATGTGTAGGCATTTTCAGAACAGGAAATTGAAAAATTTATTTAAGATTAAGGCTAAAGATTATATTTTGATCTGTTTTCTTTCCTTTAAAAATTGATCAATTTATCCTAAAATTTAGTGAGGATTAAAAGTTTTTTGTAGCTAAGAGTGAAGATTATTTTTCACCTACATAAATTGTAATGTAGTCTTTGATGCTGATGGCATTTTGTAAGGGGAGGAAAGCTGATAATGTGATCAAGATATCTATAAAATATTGTCATGATCCTGGGGATTTTTTAACTATTTAGTGGAAATTCACCATCTGTGTAGATGGTCAGTATTTATTGCAGAATACAGATGCTGTCGTGCTGCTCCATTTCCTGGAAGTAGTGCAATGTTCCATAAGTGTGCAATTGCTTGCAGGATGGATACAGGAAGGCAGTGGAGGTGAAGTGTGCATTCCAGCTGAGAGGGCACATCACTCCTGTCCGCACTGTTGCTTTTAGTCCTGATGGGCTGGCATTGGTGTCTGGGGGCCTTGGTGGCCTCATGAATATCTGGTCTTTACGGGTAAGATCATCTCTGGTGTGGCTTGATTCTCATTCTTAGTAAGAGTATCTGAAACGGTCAAAGTATCAGACCAGCTTCCACCCCACCATGTGTTAGATGCTTTAGCTAAAGTGTGGTGTAAAATAATGTTCATAAATAATAAAATATAAATTGAAATTGTACTTAACATTGAAGTACTTTATAGTTCAGTATTGGTTGACTCTGTAGCTTTGGTCATGTTAGTTAGGCTTTGCAGAACCAGCCATTTTCTTTATAGTTAAGAACAATATTCTCTTATGTTGAGGACTCTTTAAAGAGCCAGATAATGTGGATTGCTAAACACTTCTAAATCCGTAGTTATATTATCTCCTTAATAAGATAAAAATGTGGGATATCTGCTTTTAGGTTAAGCAGTTCGGTTTTTAAATAGTTGTTGAAAGATTGTGAGAATATCATCCCTAAGGAATGTGTATGCACTTGAACAGAACTGTATCTGTGTCTGCACCTGGCTCCAACCCTTTCTCTCCCTAGGATGGTTCAGTATTGCAGAGTGTTGTGATAGGGTCTGGAGCTATCCAGACTGCAGTGTGGATCCCTGAGGTTGGAGTAGCTGCCTGCTCTAACAGATCAAAGGTGAGACAGAAATGTTTGAACCTGTATGCATGGTTGGTGATAAATCAGTGGAGCTGAATGATCCTGCCTTGTGAATTTTTAATTTGTCACGTGACTGCTGTTGAACAGGACGTGTTGGTGGTGAACTGCACCTCAGAGTGGATCTCTTCCAATCACGTGCTGGCGACGTGCAGGACTGCGCTGAAGCAGCAGGGAGTTCTGGGCTTGAACATGGCTCCGTGCATGCGCGCGTTCCTGGAGCGCCTGCCCGTGATGCTGCAGGAGCAGTATGCCTATGAAAAGGTATGGGTAATGCAAATGTTTAGCATTCATGGCTGACACAAGTTCACTGTTTAGATCTCAGCTGGTTTCAGTCTTTCACCAGAGCACCCAGAAGGCTTTGCTACATTCTACTTGAAATATCTTTCGCTGTTCTCAAAGCCAGTAGTCTCCTAATTTGAAAACATTTAAAATACTAGAAAAACTTTGATTAAGCGTGGAGGAAGGTATTGTTCTACAGGACTAGTTTTTAAGGACTTGTATTTTGAAGTGATTGATGTGTGTTTTTAACCGGATGTTCCCTTTCTCTCCCTGCTGCCCTGCAGCCCCATGTGGTGTGTGGGGACCAGCTGGTTCACAGTCCCTACATGCAGTGCTTGGCATCGCTGGCTGTGGGGCTGCACCTGGACCAGCTGCTCTGCAACGCCCCCGTGCCCCCTCACCACCAGAGCTGCCTCCCTGACCCCTCTGCGTGGAACCCCACGGAATGGGCCTGGCTCGAGTGCTTCTCCACTACCATAAAAGCTGCTGAAGCCCTGGCCAAGGGAGCTCAGTTCCCAGAGTCCTTCACTGTCCCCGACTTGGAGCCTGTTCCAGAGGATGAGCTTACTCTCCTTATGGTAAAAGTTGATGTATTGTCTCAACAGCCAAGTGTGCTGTTACTGAGCACGTGGTATGATGCCGTGAACATCTCTGAACTGTAAACATTTATATTTAGTAATGTAAGCACCAGCAATAAGTGTAAGTTTATTTTTTAACTAACTGGTTAGAATATACTAACAGATCACTCTGTGTGTATGTGTGTGTGTGACAAGTGCAAGTCAGTTGCATATGAAAATACAAAACAACCCAAAATGATGACACTAATTTTCATATGTGATAGGAAGAACTGTAGAGCTTTGTAGTGCTATTTTAAGAGTAACATTTTGTCACATTCCCACACCAAATTGTTTTGCAAGTGTCAATTTTCATTACTTGTTATGTAAACTAAACCAGAAATTTTTGATTAAGAATTTTTTATGAGCAAGCTTATAACATTTCAAGCCAGTGTTTGCAATTGAAACTTCAAAAAGCCCTATGCATCAGTAAGTGGAAAAAGATTACTTCATCACGAATTTAATTTCTCTTGCATTGATTTGGATTGCAAGTCATGGATAACAGTGTCATTGCTATCTGCACACATTTGTTATTGTTGCTAAATGGTTTCGAAAAATTTAAATAGTGTTCTTAGGAAAATATGTATTGTTTAACAGAAGAATAATGTGCGTCTCGTGAGCTGAATGTGGTAAATGTGGCTTTTGCTGTGTAGGACAACAGCAAGTGGATCAATGGCATGGATGAACAGATCATGTCTTGGGCAACATCAAGGCCAGAGGTCAGTAAAATTCATGGTTTGGAGGGTTTGGGGTGTTTTGGAGGGGTTTTTATTCTTTTGAAATGTGGCATGCTGTTGAAAGTGCTCTTGTTCTAAAGCCTCCTTTCATGCTCTTCCCTAGGATTGGCACTTGGGAGGCAAATGTGATGTGTACCTGTGGGGAGCAGGACGGCACGGGCAGCTGGCAGAGGCTGGCAGAAATGTTATGATCCCAGTGGCAGCACCTTCATTCTCCCAGGCCCAGCAGGTGATCATTTAGAACCAGTCATGTTTTCATCATCTGCCATCTGTTGTTTGTATAGGTTGTCAAAATGGCTCTCCAAATGTCTTTTCAACTTGTTGTTGGAATTAACTCTGAGTATTTCAAAACATGGGTTTCACCAGAAAGGCAATCTTGAATTATTTGACAAACTCAAACGAAGAAGCTACTTAAATCTGACCACACAGAATTACTTTATATGAGCATGATCTGAAAATACCTGCACAACTTTTACATAATACATGTGCCAGTTTTGCTTTCTGAAATAACATTGACTTGATAGAATATTGTCTTAATGTAAAAGAAAACAAGAGGAAATGGTGCACTGTAATGCAAGTATTACAGCATCGCTGCATTTGGTATATAATTTATTAACATTCCTTCATGTTTTTCTAACCTAGGTGGTTTGTGGTCAGAATTGTACTTTTGTCATCCAAGCTAACGGCACAGTTTTGGCTTGTGGTGAAGGGAGCTATGGGCGACTGGGACAAGGAA
This sequence comes from Illadopsis cleaveri, assembly GCA_013399915.1. Taxonomy (NCBI): domain Eukaryota; kingdom Metazoa; phylum Chordata; class Aves; order Passeriformes; family Timaliidae; genus Illadopsis; species Illadopsis cleaveri. The sequence goes on along the minus strand of VXBB01003403.1, from coordinate 112,998 downwards.
ATTCTGATGATCTTCATGTCTTAACTGTCATTTCAGCACTGCAAGGTAACATTGTTAGGTTTGAGAGGAATCCAGTGATGAAGCACAAATAAGCATTTTGGTAGTTAGTGTAATTGTTTCTGCTGCTGCTCTTCTGCAGATTTGCTCATTAAAATTGTAGTTTCTAGTTAAAATTTTGAACAAATAAACAAGATCTTCATATTTCCTTAAGATTTACATGGCATTATGTTAAAATTCCTTTATTTTAAGAGATCTTCAGGGAAAACTCTGCTCAAATTAGGAATAATTAATTTCAAAACTAATGGCAGGACAGAAGCCCAGGTTCTCCATAAGAGAACAAAGGTTTTGTTCAAAATAAAAATAAATTAATTGCTATAAGAAGAAGCCTTATTGTGGTTTGTTCCTTTCCCCAGACCTAATTGGCTGCCACAAAGCACCCATGGATAAATGTAAGAGTCTGTTATAAGTGATGCTAAGCTTTGTTTTCTCACTTGTCTTTGCCAGGCTTTGTTGTGACACAGCTAGTGACCTCCTGTGGGTCCGATGGACATTCCATGGCTTTAACAGAAAGCGGGGAAGTCTTCAGCTGGGGAGATGGCGACTATGGCAAGCTGGGCCACGGGAACAGCGACAGGCAACGCAGGCCCAGGCAGATTGAGGCTCTGCAGGGAGAAGAAGTCGTGCAGGTTTCAAAATATTTCTATCTCCTTCCAGCTGCAGGCCTGGGAACCCAATACTGTAGGGCTGCAAGCAAACAGGCAGCTTCTTACTTCTCTGGGCTTTATGAGCTGAGGTGGCCATTTCCAGTTAAAGGATGTCAATACCACAGAGATATTAATTGATAGTTGGTACCGGAGAGAGCTAAAAATACAAAGATCATGGAAGAAAGGGGTGATGTAAGGATGATCAAAATGCTGATGTGATTTATAAGCTTCTCTTCCTCCTTGTCAGGTGACTTTGACCTACAAAACAGGTCACCAAGACCTCCTCCTAAGTATTAACAATGCACAAAACGATATTTGCTTTTGGCTGGAGGTTCCTTTATAAGAAAATTCGGTAATCACACAGCAAATTCTTCATGCAAATATCCTCCAGTCCCTCTCTGTAACGTTGCCATTGAAAAGAGTTAGGAGATGAGTTGCTGGAGAAATCGTTTATACTAAAATGTCTGTAATTTAGCTCTTTAAAAAGGAATGTAGTTTAGGGTCAAGAAAGGTATTAACATATGTACATGTAATAGTCAATATAAACTTCCACCCAAATCTAAAATGTGTATAAAAATAATGCTTATTTTACTTCCAGATGTCATGTGGCTTCAAACACTCAGCTGTGGTGACAGCAGATGGCAAACTTTTTACATTTGGAAATGGTGATTATGGTCGATTGGGGCTTGGAAATACTTCCAATAAGAAACTTCCAGAAAGAGTGACGGCGCTGGAAGGTTACCAGATTGGCCAGGCATGGTTTATCTAAGACTAGCAATGTATCTTAGTTTAAAGCTTGTGGTTTTGACATACTTAAGTGTTCTCTTGTGGGTTTTAACCTTGGCTTTTATTTGATTATGATGGCAGAATTTGACTATGCATGATTTTTTAATATAATTACTTTCCTGACTCTTTTGATCCTCTTTGTGCAAAACTGCCCATGTTTTTAATGTTTTAACATTTCAAGATTTAGACATTTTTAAGGATGAATTCATGTGATTTTCTGTATTTTTAAGAAGGGAATGTGTGCGCCATAATACAATCCTTTGGTTCTGTGAGCTGAGAGAAAGCAAGTGTTGAAAAAATACTGCTGTATTTTTTCAGTCCTAATGTCTTGAAGACACTCTGATAAGCAATGGAAGTTTTAGTGGTTTTACAGGGATAGTTCATTTTTAAAGCACAATTTTTCTTCCTAAAGGTAGTTTATATGTTTGAGTTAGTAAGTCAGCAAAAGCAGTGGTAATTACGTTGTTTCTCTCACCCAGGTGGCCTGTGGCCTCAATCACACTGTGGCTGTGTCAACAGATGGCTCAATGGTTTGGGCTTTTGGAGATGGAGACTATGGTAAACTTGGTTTGGGAAATTCCACTGCAAAGTCCTCACCACAGGTTAGATTCCCAGGGAAATGATTATTTGCATAAACTTTCAGTGCTGTTAAAGGTATTGGACAGAGAGAATGTGATTTCCAGTCATCATTAATTCCATGCTGTTGTTACACTTTCTGGCAGAAATAAATCTGATAACACCTTATGCTGAGCCTGGTACTCTCAAGCATTTCGTGTACATCATAGTGGCTATGTCCCAGTAGCAGTACAAATAGTGAGAATCTGAGGCTTATCTTAGGGAAGAGAGATTTTTTCTTTTGGAAACTGGGGACAAGTTGTTTACACAGCCGTCTACTTCTTCCCATGCCACTCACCCTCATTCCCAGAAAAGAAAAGGTATTTTGAATCATTGTACATAAAATAAGGTGTTCATTCCATTGAAAAAAAAGTGTTTCTGTTTCTTGTATTAATTTCCAAGTACTAATTAAAATATTCCTACAAATGTTTGTGCTGTACAGCGGGAATAAAAAAAAATTCTTTTTTGGAAGTAGGAGTTGCAGATTAAATTTGCGTTTGCTTTCTATTTATATCCTTTTAATGCTATAGCTGATTTTCCTTTCACTTTACCCCATAGAAAGTGGATATTCTTTGTGGAATTGGAATAAAAAAAGTTGCATGTGGAACTCAGTTCTCCGTTGCGCTGACAAAAGATGGTCATGTGTATACTTTTGGCCAAGGTAAGACAAACTGCTCTTAGAACATTTCCATATATAGGCTTGTGTATATTGCAGGTGAAAAGGAAGAATATTATGACATATTTCTAAGACCGACCTAATGCTACATTTTAGAAACATGCTGCCCTAATCTGAATTTTGAAACTTGAACAGTGCAGTTTTATCATACGCGTAAAATCCAGATTTGTAGTTCTGTCTAGTTTGATCTCAGAACAACCTTTCATTTTACATTTTGAAGAGCATTTTCCTAAAGCTTCATTGAATTTCACACATCCAGAAACATTGGGTTACTTCAGAGTTTACATTATCTAATTAAGTGCTCATACTTACACACGTTTAACAATCTGGGCAGGAGGATTTCCATGTGCACTGAATGAAACATGCAGGAACTTTTGAAGTCAGTTAATTCATGTTCATTATAAACCTGTGCATTTAGATCTAGAGGTCTTGGTTTAGTAGAATTTGGTCTTGTTTCAGACTGACCATGGACACAACAGCTTTAGCAGTGTAAATGAGCACTGTAGACAGCAGTGGTTTGCAGGGAATACCTGTGCCCTTTGTCCCTGAAGGGTTCCCCTTGCATCCCAGCCCCAGGACTGTAAAGAACTGCTGTCTGTTCCTCCCCTGCTTGTGCCTGTAGTGAAACCCCCCTGAGTGCTGCTTTCCCCTGGAGCCTGGTGCTTACCCTTGCAGATCGCCTGATTGGGTTGCCCGAGGGCCGCGCCCGCAACCACAACCGGCCGCAGCAGGTGCCGCTGCTGGCCGGGGTCTTCATCGAGGACATCGCCGTGGGTGCCGAGCACACGCTGGCCCTGTCCTCCACGGGGGACGTCTACGCCTGGGGCAGCAACTCCGAAGGCCAGGTACACTCTGTTCTCTGCTCCTGACCTCCGAGAGCCTCTCACTGCCCTTCACAGCTGTGCTGGGCATGGCTTCCCTTTCGTGGAAAAGAAAGCTTTGATTTTTCCTTCCCTCCTTCACCCCTCAGCGTGATCATGCTTTAGGCAGTTTCCATTGTTTTCTTGTTTACTCTCTGTGCTCCTCCATGGTACCAGTTTGGGAAAGCACTCAAAACATGCTATCCAAATTACTCTAATCCAAGCCTTTTTTAAAAAAAATTGCAGATTTTCTTTTAATTCTTAAGGCGTCATCGGTCTTTTCAATATAATAAAATTTGTTGTTGGTGTCAATCAGATTTTTGAACTCCTTAGATGCTTTTTATTATGAAAATATCAATGAACCTTTTTAAAGTAGTGATTTTTTTGAAGTCAGAAAAAAAATTAGTAAATGAGAAATTCTTCACCACATATATTATATAAAAACTCAAATTTTTCAACTGCAGGCTACAAATTTAAGAGAGAGTTTCTTGATATATTAGCTACTGGTGTTTCAGGAAATTTGGGCAGATTTCATCCTGTGGCGTTCTAGAATTGAGTTTTTGAGAAAGCTGGTTGAGCAAGGTTTTTGGAATAATTTTTGAGGAACTTTGAGGTGGTTTTTAAAATTACTTTTATTTGGGTTTTTTTTTAGTATGGTACTTAGTACTTTTGGAAGAGAAAAAAAAGTGTAAAAATGTAGAGAAATCCATTCTGAAAGCCGTTTATATGATTTTCCTTGTGGTTCAAAATACTGGTTTTATATGAAATGGGGAAAAATATACTGTTGATACGACATTTTTAACTCACAGAATATTAAATTAGGATATGATATGAAACTCAGTTAAAAGTCACAACAGCTTCAGTAAATGTTCTCTTTACACAAACTGTGTTTTCCTAAACCAGGATTTACATTCTAGAACAAAAATGCTGTTTAAATAGCAGAGGAGATACAGGAGCTTTGTCTATGTATGAGAGACTGCGATACAGGACTTAGCAGCATGGATCTGATCCTCAGTCTGAGAAAGATTTTTCAAGAAGTCTCCAGCTGTTTTCCAGGTCTCTTGGACACCTGGATCTGTGTCTCTCTTATTGGGTGGAGGTGCAGTATTTTGTCAAAAATAAAAGGTGAAAAAATATATATATATGGCATATATTTTTAATCACAATATATGCTGTAAACAAATACAATTTTTTTACCATCTGCTCTAAATTCTTGCTTAGCGAATTGTAGAAATGTAATCAGTTGTCGATTGTTGCCTTTTGGCAGCTGGGGCTTGGCCACACCAACCACGTGCGGGAGCCCACGCTGGTGACGGTGCTGCAGGGGAAGAACGTGCGGCAGATCTCAGCTGGCCGCTGCCACAGCTCGGCCTGGACAGCTCCGCCTGTTCCCCCTCGAGCTCCAGGTGAGCAGCTGAGCTTTTGTCTGGCCTTTTCTTTAGTCCTGGTGTCTCCTGGGCTGTGAGTGCGACAAGAATTTCTGAATATTTAGGAAAAAATTGGTTTTGTTTTATATCTATACCTTGTTTTGTTTGATATCCAAATTCTGTGTTTGGCTTCTGTCATGATTTAACCCCAGGAGGCAACTGAGCGGAATGGAAAGCTACTGCAAGGAAAATCAGCTTCATCCCAGCCAAATCAATACAGCTCCCCTTTCTCAAACAGGGCTTGGTTTCTCTTTTTGTGGCAGGTGTTTCGGTGCCTTTGCAGCTTGGTTTACCTGATGCCATTCCACCCCAGTATGGGGCACTGAAAGAAGTGAGCATTCATACAGTGAGAGCAAGGCTGAGACTACTGTACCATTTTTCTGACCTCATGTACTCTTCATGGCGATTACTTAACCTCAGTCCCAATAACCAGGTAAAATTCCATTTGAAAAAACTGGCTTGGCTGTGTTATTCTGCTAGAGAGTTTCTGACCAGATCTGGATGGACCTTAGTAATAGGCTCTGTAATTTTCTGGTAAAAAAAACTTCAAAATAAATAATTTCGGAATAATGCAAGCTTTGTGAAGGTATTGCTTTACATTTTCACTTACGCTATCACTGCCAAGTCAGTGTTCTGGTTTCCAAAAGCTTACTCGCCTCAAAAATAAAATCAAAAAATGCTGACCTGTTTCGTGAAACACTGAAGTGCTAGTCAGGGTTTTATTCTGTAAAGAATGGAATTATATCCTTTATTGATACATTTATTCTCATTTTTGCTTTATTGCAGAACAGTACATCTCATTATAATGCTGGAACATGGGGGATAGTGCAGGGACAGCTGAGGCCCTTGCTGGCACCGCGGGTGTACACCCTGCCCATGGTGCGCTCCATAGGCAAAACCATGGTGCAGGGCAAGAACTATGGGCCCCAGATCACTGTGAAAAGGATCTCCACCAGGTCAGTGCTGCTCTCACAGGCCTTGGGTTACACCTCGAGTGCATACTGAGATTCATACATTGCCTTCTGTTTTGACACTCTGAGCTCTCTCTGGACAGCTTTGTTGATTGAGTGACTCAGAGTCTTTACATGATTGTGAGTTACATTTTTGGCTGTCTCTTTCCCCCAAAGGGGTCGGAAGTGCAAGCCCATTTTTGTCCAGATAGCAAGGCAAGTGGTAAAGCTGAATGCATCCGACCTTCGCTTACCCTCCCGTGCCTGGAAAGTGAAACTAGTTGGAGAAGGAGCTGATGATGCAGGTGGAGTGTTTGATGACACCATTACAGAAATGTGTCAGGTACATCTGTGAATATTTTGAAAACATGTAACGGGAATGTATCACAGTGTAGTCACAGGAAAAAAAATACTGTAGCCTGACATAAAGAGAAGTGTTGAAATAAACATGTCTTTACTACTTAAAGTCATCCTACCATGTTTACTTTCTCTCATTTATAAGAGAGAAATGTTTCTTAATGTTCATTTGTGAGGAGTAATCATCACTGAAGTGAGATATTCTGTCTTGTAATGCTATAATGTTTTAATAGTTCTGTCATAAGTTTTCTTTCCTTCTTTCTAAGAAGGCTTTTTTGTTGTTGATTTTTAAGGAACTGGAAACTGGAATAGTAGACCTGCTTATTCCTTCCCCAAATGCTACAGCTGAAGTAGGCTACAATAGGGATAGGTAAGTTGTCCAGGACTTGCTTTTTATTGCTGATGGTAGTGGGTGAAAATCCAAATCTTCTGTTGACTGTTATATACCAAATGATGAGACTTCATGATTGTCTCTAGTGTATTTTTTTCCTTCAGGATGTGTTGTCACTTCATTGTGGAGCCAGGGCATGGCTTTAATATGGGCTTGCTGGATTGCTGATGGCAGAATTCAGAGTAACATCAACATGCCAGGCTTTGTGCTCAGGACTTCTGCCTCCCTCAGCCTCCAATGATTTAACAGCTAAAGATAACAATAATCTTATTTGGACAGCCCTTGCTGCTAAGTGTGCTGGTAGTTACTGTGCTGTGCTTAGAAGTGTTTTCCCTTTTACTTCTAATGAAGTAGCACAGAAATAATACTCTTTTCACTGCTTCTTTGTCCTTTCAGGTTTCTCTTTAATCCTTCAGCATGTTTAGATGAACATCTGATGCAGTTTAAGTTCTTGGGCATTCTCATGGGTGTAGCTATTCGTACAAAAAAGCCATTAGATCTTCATTTGGCTCCAATGGTCTGGAAGCAACTTTGTTGTATCCCACTCATCTTGGAGGATTTGGAGGAGGTAGATCTGCTCTATGTGCAGACCCTCAACAGCATTCTTCACATTGAAGACAGTGGGATTACTGAAGAAAATTTCCATGAGGTAAGATAGAAAGTTGGCGCTTTTAGATTTATTCTGAAAGCAATTATTTATCAGTGTGACCTTCACATCAGTATTCCTGTAATTTCAATCTCCATTCTTGGGGTAACAAGCACTTTGTGTGCATTTAGAATAGTTTGTGATCTTACTATATGTAGTTCTAGATGACTTGTAGTAAAATACTATACTTGGATCACTGGAGTGACTTACGCTTTTCCTGTTTTGCATAACAGATGATTCCTTTAGATTCTTTTGTTGGTCAAAGTGCTGATGGTAAAATGGTTCCCATAATCCCTGGAGGGAACAGTATCCCACTTACCTTTTCAAACAGGAAGGAGTATGTGGAGAGGGCAATTGAGTACAGACTCCATGAAATGGACCGTCAGGTAAGAACTTTATTGTGACCTGGCCCTGTTGTTAGTGGGAACAGGGAATTTGTGCCTATTTCCATTACAGTTTATTCAGTGATAAGAAAAGCTTGACTTTCTACATCTTTCTGGGTCTCTGTGGTTTTTTCTTCCCCACAAGCTCTTTTGGCCCAATTTTAAAATTTAGTCTTGTTTTTTCACCATAATTGCTCAGTTGGCAAAAGAGTGGTAGAAATCAGAGCTGGTCTTCCATTTGAGTACCCCTATTTGAGAAAAACCCCTGCAGTTTTGCGTGCTGGTACTCTAACTGGACATGTGAACAACACAAAGACTGGCTAAAGTAAATATTACTAACACACATTTGTTTAACTTGGAACTGTTTCTCTTTTGTTGTAACACAAATCCTGCAAATATTTCATGGTATGTTTTGGGAAGTGCTCATTACCTATTTGCATAGGTCTGTGTTCTTTGTCATTTTGTATAGGGACCCTTGTGAAAGCAGTATTCCAGTTATAAGGTAAAAATGCCTGTGTGATATTATCTGCATTAGAAAACAGCTTCGTCATCAGAGATACCAGATCCCAAGTCTTGCAGAACAAGTACAGCATTCTCACCATACATCTGAGCTGGAGCAAAGTCTTTCTTGTATTAACATGGTTGCTTGGTTTAGCCATCATTATTTGTGCTGCCAACTTGTTATTTTTTTAAATAGTTCTGTTTTGGATCAGAAGGTGTTCTTTAACGTGCAATTACAATTAAAAATATCTGTAATATTCTCCAGGATTCTGAGAAATACTACAGCCCTTGCAGGGGCTACGTGTATGGGAAGCTGTATTTGGAAGACATTGGTAATTCTGTCTCTCAATGCCATTTCTCAGCTGAGAAGCTACTTTTGTGTTTGGATGGTCCAAGAAGTGGCAGAGATCAGACAGTTGCACTTCAAATATCTCTCTCGTTTTTGGCCAATAGGTGGCTGCCGTCAGGGAAGGAATGTCTTGGATTGTTCCCGTTCCTTTGCTGTCCCTTCTGACTGCCAAGCAGCTGGAGCAGATGGTCTGTGGAATGCCAGAAATATCAGTTGAGGTTCTGAAGAAGGTTGTGCGATACAGAGAAGTTGATGAGCAGCATCAGCTGGTGCAGTGGTTCTGGCATACGCTGGAAGAATTTTCAAATGAGGAGAGAGTCCTTTTCATGAGGTTTGTGTCAGGAAGATCTCGATTGCCAGCCAACACAGCTGATATCTCTCAGCGATTCCAAATTATGAAGGTTGATAGGGTAAGACACTGGTGGTATCATTATTATTATTATTATTATTATTATTATTATTATTATTATTATTATTATTATTATTATTTCCTCTCCAGTATAGTCTGTTCTTTGGCACTAGGAGACAATTTCCATAATTATAAATTTACAGAAAAAGTATGGGATGGGATATGCTCTGAGTGAATAAACTCCGACATTTTCGTTGTGTAGAAGGACATAGCTGCATGAATTGCATCTTAATTTAATTGGTGCAATTGGTTATTGAAGATCAAGACAAGCAACAAACTTTTGTCTACTGTAACTGTTCCAATCTCTGTTCATTTAGTAATTTTCTTTCTGTTTTTAAGTTTTACTTTTGTATAAGTGACAACATCTGACCACTAGTGAACTCTTAATGTTTTAAAACCACTGCAATGAGTTTACAGTGTACTGTTTTACATACAGGATGCGTTTATTTGGAATTACTTTGGGATTTTGTGCTGTGAAAGCACATTCTCTGTGAACAACACGAACCAAAAACTTGACAAAATCTCAGCTAACAGGGGGTTTATCTGTCATCTTTGGTTAGGTGTCTCTCAGATTGCCTTGTGCTAAGGCACAATGTGGTATCTAATTTGAACATTGTTTGGTGTCTTGCAGTGGGCTGCTAAACAGCAGTGTGGTCAACTTCTCAAAAGGCTGAATTCAACAGTGGGTTAAGTTACTTGCAGAGTAGGTGCCGCAGGGGGGTTTTGGACATACTTAAGGATTGAACCAATGCTGTAAACAAGGGAGGTCAGTCTGCTTCTTAAAAGGAATTTGAGATTGAATGTGAAAATGATAGAGTCAAGGAGCAATGAAATGTGGATATGTTGCATTTTTTAACTTCATTCACAACTTACCAGTGTCCCACCTTTTATCCTTTTCCACAGCCTTACGACAGCTTGCCTACCTCACAGACTTGTTTCTTTCAACTGAGGCTCCCACCTTACTCCAGTCAACTAATCATGGCAGAGCGTTTGCGCTATGCAATCAATAATTGCAGGTCTATAGACATGGACAATTACATGCTCTCCCGGAATGTGGACAATGCAGAGGGCTCAGACACAGATTATTAAAGTTCTGTGAACAAAATCATCTTCCTTTTACTGCAAATATTGCCCTAAGTCCAATTCATCGTTGACATGATTTTACAGTAACCATAGATGTTTTAGGAGTATAAAAACCAGATCTTAATAGATGGTGGCCACATTTTAGTTACTCTAAATGTAACAAAAAATTAGATGTTTTTATTTTTTTGTGATTGTAAAAAGAAAAAAGGAAAAACAAAAAAGTATGATTGGTAAGTTTTTTCTCCTTTTTTGGTCACTTTTGATAAGTTTGCATGGAGACATTTTGGTGCATTTTTGTTGAGAATAGTACATTTGTAAGCCCTCCCAGTGAACATGAAGAGTTGTACATTGTGTATAATTGTTCATTAGCCAGGACAGTTTTACATGAATATTCACATATTTATTTTGTTTTAATTTGAATTGCCTGTGCAGGGTTCCTTCTGCAGAGAAAAATAAAGCAAATTCAAGACTCGATTGCTTGTATGCATTTGTGAACTCTGGTTGGTTTACTCAGGCTTCATACTTTTATATTTTGTCTCAGGAAATTATAGTCTCACAGTGTTGAGACAGGGTATGACCTTTGAAGCATCTTACAATGTTTAACCTGGTGGACTGTGCTGTGTAGCCCTGTACTCTGCCTTCTCATGGCCTGAAGCCCTGGCTGGTCAGATGTATTGCTGTTCATTCCTCGTGCTGCAATACAAGTTCATGCTGTGCTTGATTCCTTCTTGCTTTTTGTTTAAACATTTTGCTCCTCCAGAGTAGTTGTTGACAGTAACAGCATGCTGCCTCCTTGATTCAGAAAATTTTAAATATTTTGAACAAAATAATATTTTTAATAGACACATTAATGTAGTTGATTCCTGCTCAGAGTACACAAAAATTAAAATTGAAGGGACAGGGTAGTAGTTAAGGCTGTGGATTTTATTCACATTTTTAATTCTGCCTTTGGTCTCATTTTGTTGCAACTGTAACTATTGTAATCAGCATGGTTTGGCTTACACAGTGATTGATTTTCCTGTTTGGTTAGGACAGCAGTGTACTGCACAAGGAGATATCTGCTCTGTGCCTTAGGAAAGTGCTGGGCAATAGATAATTCCCCATTGTCTCTATAAAAGACATCGCTGATGTCAAGCTACAAACGCTGCTTGGTGTTCAGAGCAGGATGTACGTGGGGGAGGAAAAGCGGAGAGGCTGTCCCCAGGTGAGTCAGAGCTGCTCTGCTCCCATTTCCCCGAGCCTCTTCCTTCCTCACCTCCTTGGGAAGATTCTGTGGGGACTGAGGGCTGGTGAAAATGTTTATTAGTGTCATCTCACTTGGGGCAAGACTGGTCCGAGTCTGGAGTGTAGGATAGAAATTTGTGTTGTTTTCTCTCATGTGTCTGTTGTACGTTAGCAGGGATTGATTGGGAAATTTCCTGGCTGTCCAAGAGTGAGCTGCTGTGTTGCTGCCAGATGCCAGTGCTCAGAGGTAGGGCTCAGTAAGCTGTAAAAATTTGCAAATCTGGGTTTTATCTGGTGAAGTTTTCTCAGTTGGGACTATTGGTTGGCTCTTGAAAAAGGCAAAAGCCTAGCTATGATCAAAGACCACAATGCAGTGAAACATTGGGGGAAGGAGGATCTCAGGGCTCTGAAATCATGCAGACTTGGTTTCCTGCTTCATTGTGTATTAGGTTTCAAATTGGACTGAGATGCTGGTGTCTCATCACTCTGTTGTGAGGATGTATAGTCATATCTTGGCCTAAATGTGTAGGTTTAATAGGTAAAAAATACAGTATTTAAATAAATGGGGAAACTATTCTATTAAGTCCTGTATTACTGCCTTCTACACTTCATAGGTGTGTCTGACTTAGCAGCACTGATTTGTCAGCCTGTTTCAATCAGCACAGAAAGTAATAGAACTGTGCCTAAAAATAACAGTTTTATGTGGACTGTGCAGTTGGCTTTCTGGATAATGAAGATCTTTTTGGAGGCAGTTTACAGTAAAATCAGAGGGGATGTTGATAAAAGGTTTGTTCTTGGTGGAACTTTAATGGCTTGGAACTAAAGAAACCTGTAGACATGTTTCCATCCTTCTATAATACCCTAAAGTAAAATGTCATCATTTTCTATACTCAATTTTTAAATTGGATTGTGAAGTAAGAAAATTCATTATTGATGCTGAAAAAATGTATCAATATAATTGTGTTCAGATTTTACCACATCATGAACAAACATCCCCATTCCAGGAGGGGAAGAACAAAGTAGTAAGTTAGAGCATTTTTATACAAATAGGCAAAGAAATCAAGTGGAGAGTGTTTGAAGAACCTTTTTAGCTCTATAAAAGAAAACTAAAAAACAGAACAAACCACAAGCCCCACAAAATACTCTGCCAACCCCCGCCCCCTCCCCAGTCTTGGTAGAAAACTGGCAAAAAAGCTTAAGTGATGTGTAGACAGATCCAAGGGTGCTTTCACATCTTGTAGCTGCTTGAAAATCTGTTCCTGTTACGCCTACAGAGACATGTCTTTCACCACAAAGTCCTGGGAGAGCTGGTGGCATGAGGAGGTCTTTGCTTGCTGCCGTGAGTCTAAAAATTCATACCTTGTTTTGGCTTGTCATCAGTGTGTGGAACTGCTGTTGTGTATCCAAGGTAGGAGTTGTGTCAGCTTCCCAATTTCACATCACAGTAAATTTGTTCAGCTCAGCAATGTCCTTTTGTAGCTGTCAGTGCTGGGTGAGGATTACTGTTTGTCCTTGCCTGCACTTCGGTTTTCTTCCTTACATTGTGGTGCGTAAGGGCCTTACTTAAAATCAAGGAAGGAGTTAATGAAATACCAGTTTTACAGTGTCCATGCTGTTAAATATCTCTAAGTAATGGAGATGCAATAATTTATTTTCCTTTTTGGTTTTCTGAGTGAGTGTTCCTTAGAGATGCTCATACAGATCAAGTGTTTCTCTAGAATTGCAGCATTGTTTGACTAAAAGTTGCTGTAATGCTGTGATTTATTTCTTAGCTCAGCCAAATTAGAGAGTACCAAGGGTATCTCTGGATCACTTAATCAGGATCGGAAGGAGAAGTAAGTACATTCAGTTATGTTGTGAGCTGTAAAGTCCTCTTTGGTGTCAAATTTTGTAGATGGTGGCATAGTGTCAAAAGCATGTAAAAAAAAGTTTCACTTCCAGGTAGCAGAACACTGTACGGGAAAGGGACAGCCTTGTGCTTTGGGAGGAAAATAGCTACTGGTTTTGTACTTTGCAGTTAGAAATGGGTGTTTGTATAGAGCTGATCTGTGGTGTGTTCCTAATTTAGCATTTAAAGCTACAGGCTGTTAGTCCCTGTCTTTTCTTGTGGGTTAGTTCTCTGAACTAGCACTTGTTCATATTGCACTTCCTTTAATGTCAGCTTTAAAAAATAACTTAGCGCATCTTATATTATGAAAGTATATCATGCAGAGGGTCAAACTTTGTTTTGTGTGCCTTAAATCCATGCTTCCCTCATTAAATAAAAAAGCCTCCTAAATTAACTGCCACTGTTAATCATTGAGGAAGTGCTGGTCATCAGTACTCTGCTTTTGCTAGAAAGACCTTTCAGGGAGTGGTTATCCTCCTGAGTGGATGGAACGACTATCTGGATATACCCTTTAACAGAAGTTTGTTAATCACTCTTGCCCTGAAATTTGTGAAAATCCAACAGTGACTCAGGCTCTCTCTGCTGTGGCTTTATGCCCTTGCCCATTACATAAGGAGTTTTGAAAGTGCAGGGTCCAGTCTGAACCTTGTAACCCAGTGGGAGGCTCTTCCTTAATGTTTGTGTTCTCAGGTCCCTGTGTGACTCATTCTGCCTCAGTTCACTCTGCATTTCTTCCATGCAGTCAGTGAACCTTGCCATCAAACTTACTGCACCATGTCAAACTACTGTTAAACTTTCTTAAAAGTCCATAAATTTATTGAACTCCATCAAATTATTTGGCCTTAATAAACACAATGTTGTTTCCCTCTTCTGAGTGAGGTGCCTCTGCAGCAGGAGGGTACCAGAACAGTAGTTTTCAGCAGGTCTGGCATTTTGTGACAGCACTGTTTTCAAGGAACAACAGAGAGCAAACAGTTTTTTCCTGAAGCCCATCCAGGAGGAGATGCATGCATTTTCCCAGTACACCCTTTACAAAACAACCATTTGTTTGGACTTGACCAGAATCCACAGAAGTAGCCACCTCAGTGAGGTAAAATATTTACACTCTGATTTACACACTGATTATTTTGCTGCATTTAAAGCTGAACCAATTTTCTTGATGCTTTTTCAAGCATCAGCCTTTTTTCTGGCTTACTGTCTGGGATCATGTTAGCACTTCTCTCTGCTCTCAGCATTACTGAAGGACACTTTTCCCTGACTCTCTCTAGCCCAGCTTGTGTTACATTGCGGCAGAAATCCACATGGAGTGTTTGCAGTGATGCCCCATGGAGGGTCACTGCCTTCAGGGTGTGGTCCGTGATCCGCACACAGTTCTCCAGTTTGAGGCTCTTCAGGTTTGGGCAGTTCTTGAGAAGCTGCAAAATGCAGTCGTCTGTAACGTGGCCACATCCAGAGAGGGTCAGAGACAGCAGATTCGGACATCTGAAAGCACAATGGTGACAGGTGAGATGGGAGAAATAAATCATAGACCTTGCAAAAGCAAATAGCATCAAGAATAAATTATGAAGGCTAGAAAAATGCATCCTCTTCATCAGGAGGGGCAAAGAGGCACAAGTAGGTGAGCACGCATGTGGGTCCTAATGTTCAGCTTAACTAAAGGCAAAGTTTACCTCCTTTGCTTTTTCTGTTGGTAGCAACATCTCTAGCTCAGCTGGCAGAGGGGCATGTGGAGGCCTATTTAAACTGCAGCTGCACCATTTTTTCTTAAGGAGTTGGATGGTGCTGTGCTTCTCCAGGCACAGACAGGAGACCCAGTAGGGAGGAGATTCATTTCAGGATGGAGGACAACTGAGAGAAGAGACTGCTGTGCACACATGCTGAGCGTGAGCAAGTAAGGCCCTCCCACTCTTCAGGAATTACAGATATATTTTATTTCCTTGGATTTACTGAATAGGTGCCAGCTGCTTCCTAAAGAGTGTTGATGTTCAAACCCACACAGCTCTTAAACTTTCCTTTGAGTCACTGAAACTGGTAACTCTATTGTTAACAGACCATGATGCAGCAAATGAAAAAGGCTTTTTCTTGCTGCTTGAGTAGGCCTGGGGAAGTACAGGAAAGGCCTGTCCCCAGTGGGGTGTTCATGCTGTACAGGAGCTGTCCTGGAGCAGTTGCTGTGCTGAGCAGGGCCCTGTGCAGCAGCCTGCAAACTGGCTACTGGCTCAGTCCCCTCTCCAGGCAGTAGCAGTTCAGCATCCACCTGTTTAGCTAAACAGAGCGTCACACACAGGTCTGTGTTAATGTTGCTCTCATAAGACCTCTAGACAGAATTTTTTTTCTTTTAACTCTTTTCTGTTAGGAGTAGTTGGAGGAAAAAGCTGGCAGCAGTCAAGAAAGGGTCTAACAGAATAAAATTAATTCAAACTCGGGAAGAAAAGTTAGATACTTAATTTGCATTTTTCTTTCTACACAGTGCTAGGAACTTTGGGAATGCTTTCAATGGGTTGCAGCAAAAAGGGGCAGGACCTTGTATTATACCTCCTAGGCACACGTATCCTGATTCCTCCTTAATTAATCCAGATTTTTATCAGTTGTTCTAGAACATTTACTTCAGGAATCTGGCACTTGCAATTTAATCCCTTTTTTGAAGCTGCTTTTCAGTTCTTATTTTGAGATTGCACTGCTGCTGGCTCTCACCAACACATTCTGTGCTGTCACTATCCCATAATTTATTGGCTTTTTTCAGTTGTTCCAAAGCTGAGGGCTGGCTGTGGCACAGGTGCACCATGCCAGGGAGGCACTGCCATGGCTCTGTTTTGCGGCTAAGCCAGCCCTGGTGTTACGCATACACTGCGGGACTGGCTCTACCCCATGAGCCTCTTCCTGTCAATGCTCTGCTCTGTCCTCGGAGCTGCCTTGCAGCAGCAGAGCTGTGAAGAAAAAGCTGTGCACCCCGAGCTGCTTTTCCATGGTGGCATTTCTCTTCCCTCACTGCAGTTTAGAAGCAAGTAGAAATTTAAACCTTAGTATAATAGCAATATTTATTTCTTAGACTGAACTAAAGCTGACACTTAGTAACATGTTAATTGAACTTGGTTGTAATGAGGTGTGTTCACTCTTTGAAATCAGGACTCTGCTCCAGGCACCCCCCCAGACTCTGCCAGAATGGTGCAGTTCAGCTGAGCAGCAATGTGGGAGGCAGGAGTGCACTTTTCCATATTAAAAACTAATTCTTAGAAAAAAAGAAGGAAAACGTAGACTTAAGGGAAATCTATATGAAGTATACACTCTTGCCACTGTAAAATGAACTTACATTACACTAAAGTTGTAAAGGCAAAGCAGTAATGTACTTCATGCTCCATTTCAGGCAGGAGCTGTGGAATATTTGAAATAACTCTCACTTCACTCATCTCAAGGCAGTTACTGCACATTCACACCCACAGAACATACCTGTTGCAAACGTCTAGTAAAAAATCACTGACAGTGTTCTCATGCCTCTTACAGAAGTCTTTCTGGAAATTGTTTTTCATCCAGTCCTCAATGTTACACACCTTGACTCTCTCTGAATACCAGCAGATGGATAAGTGTTTTAAAGCAGGTCCCAGGAGAAAATTATCCTTCTTTAGTTCCACTGGAGAATGAAAGTTCAACAAAGACCACAGTAAAGGATCCTGAAACACTTCTAGCAACTTGTGACATGTTTTTGCTAGATTTTTCCTACTGTTTTTGTCCAGAAAAGAGAAGAGATGTAAAAGGCATTCCTGGTTGAGCTGGGTTATGTGCATTGTCTGGCAGCAGTGGCAGAGTCTCTTGGCCTTGTGGAGTAACAGCAGTGCTGGAGGGAGCTCACACTCACCAGGAGCCTATTGCACATATATGGTTGTGGAATGGAGTTTATTTTTGGCTAACAACTGGTACAGAAGCTCAGAACGGGGAAAGGAAAAGAACCATGTATGCAGCTTGTGCTTCCTTTGTCCAAGGAAATGGAATGGGCATGTACAATTTGACTGAAATGCTTCCTTAAAAGGGATCTTTTTTTTCCCCTTGTAGACTCTCCTGAGGTTTAGTTCAAAAAACAAAAAGTTCTTGTGCCGATTTACTGGAGTGGGGTGGGGCTGTAGATGCATGTGCCAGGCATGTCATTGTTGTCAGTGTTTCTCATTCGGGAGATTTGGCTTTCTGAGCAGCACTTACAGAGTAGAAGTGTTGCACACTGCAAAATCAATTTGTTCTTTGGTTTTTCTGAGGTTGCACATTTGGTTCATGTTCAAGGACTGTTACGTGGATAACGGAACTTTCATAAACGGTTTTTTAAAAGGAGCGGAAACATTCTATGGGTGCCTTGAAGCACACACAGACTGCAGTTCAGTTTACAAGCCTCAGAGGTAGGGGCAGTTTCCTGCCCCGTTATTTGAGGCTGAGCTGTGATTCTGTATACAAAGCTGGCTGTGTCCCCACCTTCTGCAGGAGGTAAGCAGTGACACAGAGGCAGCCACACATGGGAACAGCAAGGCTATGTTTAGTTCCTTGTGGGCGTGTGCTTTTAATTGATGTCTTCTGTTGGCTTGAGTTTTACAAGTTTGGCTGTTCTGGTTTTGTAGGTTTAGTTCCATTACCACAGAAACCTGTTTTCCACCCTTTGGTGGAAAAAGGAGATATGAAAGTGGTTTTCCAGGTAAAAGTATCTGCTGTACAGTAATTGGAGAAAGTGTAGCAGAAAGTTGTTTCTAGAAGAAAAATAAAGCTACAGCAAGGGCAGGTTGGAATTAAAAGCAATAAGCATCCCTTTAACTTTCCTGCTTGTGAATCAAAAATGATTGAGATGAAGGTATTTTTTTAGTCACCTTCTGCCTGGTGAATAAACGAGAATAAATACATTTAACAAATCCATAAAAAGTTACAGCAAACAGTACTGGGGGAGTTTTTCAAGTGACCTGCACACAAAGAGGAGTGCTGGGAGACTTTATGCACCTATGGCATTTTAATTAGGAGTGTTTTAATACAAGACAAGGTTGAGTGGAACCCAATTTTACCTCTTCCTTCTTACCCTGAGAATGCAGTTTAAAATTCAGCTCTGAAGAACAAGATCTGAAATTTGTTTGTAGCCTGCAACAATCATAGCTGGAGGAAGTGCTTGAGTAATGTGTGTGTCTGAAACACAGCTGGCATACACAAAGAAATGGCAGTTCTTTCTGCTTCATTCTTTAGTTAGTAACTTTCTACTATATACAGTAAGATGTGTTTAACAGCTGCTGGTCTTCTTGGTTTTATATGCTTTATCATTTAATCTTTTCTTTGAAATGATAAGGAGACTGCTGTTCCCCCTCCCCCCCAGAAACAGCTCTGGTTGGTGCCACAAAAAGGACAAGATTTCACATACCAGGTAATGCAGTTCACTGGAAAACAGCAGCTTAAAAGGTGTGCCTGCAGGTGTTGTTCTTCATTCTCATATTTAGCTTTTTCAACTCTCAAGAACTTACCAGGTTTAAACAGTTGAGACTTCTCAAGAGTTACACATACAGAAATACTATTTTTAAAAATATTAATTAAAAAATCCCCCCAAATTAACAACAAATCAACAATCCAGCAAAGTTGAATGACAAGGATGTTAGGATGGACTCCTGGCGGACAGAGGGGACACACCACAATCTGACATAAAAATTTACAGCAGTTGGGTGACAAGGCATTTAAAATGGAATGGCATGTCCTCTTCAGGTCCTCTTTGGGGTTAGTTGCTAAGTTTGGTAGAGGTGTTACCGAGTTAGGAACACTGCAATTGCTTTATTTTGCTATATTTTCCCAGAGCAAGGTACAGTACTCTGCCATTTGTGTTCAGAGGACATACACCAATGTTCTGCAAGCCTGTAGAAGGACAAGAGAAGTTTAATTTTCTAAGGAAAGGAGACACTTTAATGGCACATTTTCCATAAACACACTGTGTGATGAGATATAATTCCCATTCATCCTGGAAATGCTCCAGAAACACACAAGATGAGTACAGTCAGTAATCCTCACTGAAAATTACACACGAGATTTTAATGGTAAACAATTACAACTATGGCACTACAGTACTTCAGAATATCCTAAAGCATGTTGGAATCAGCTGTCAAGGTGCCCATTACCTCATCAGTAAGACACAGACACACCAGTAATGAAACATTGCTGGGGAAACTTCTGAACACCACGTGTTACACTTCCCATTGATCTAGTAAAATCTTCATAAATGGCCTCCTGCTTTTGATATAAGTCCATTGTCCCTGCCTGTCTCAAACTTTCAAACTCTCATCTCTTGCTGACATTTAGGAGCTGGACATTCTGCAGTTTTGATTTGACATAAATCTTGGCTCCAGTTGTATACGTGGCTAAACAATCACTAACAAAAGGACAGCCTTTGACTGGACACATTTTGGTGAACAAGATGCAAGTCTTTGAACTGTAGAGAACAGTTGCTGCTTGCAGAGCAGTCTCAAGCAAGAAAAAAAAATTCTTGCCAGCTAGAGTGTACTATGATGAGCAGTAAGTAGAAAAGAAACATTTGGCTTAAATGAAAGAGATATTCCCCACCCCCCCAAGCTAGTAGATAAATATAGGATATACAAGCTAGGTTAAAAAGGTAATACTAGGCCAGGTGCAGTATATGTTACTGGTTCAGTGCTCAGTTACTTTTTTTTTTTTTTCAGACACCACACTGAATAGAATACAGTGGATAAGCAAAGTTCTCCACCAGGAAGAGAAATACTTGTGTTGCCACAACAAACTGTTCATACTGTCCATGAGGGTTTGCAGTGGGAGAAAGTTAAATTAGGAAAGGATTTACGATGTACTTGTTCCAGCAAAGCATATGGCTGAGTCCTGAGCAGCACCTGCTGCAAGGACAGCCTGCTGTGATTGCATCGTGTTCCCAGGCTGGCCGCACATGGCCCTGCTGGAGACACCACTACCCAGGAGCTGCATGGGACACAGCAAATGGAACTGAAAGAAAATGCTCAACTGAGAACATAACTCTGACCCAAACAATTGCTGACAAGTAGAAGCTGATTAAAATAAGTGAATGTTGCTGAAGATTACAAATTTAAATTTCTAAAAATACAGAAAGGCACATTTACATCACTGTTTTGCAAGAACACTGCAGACACCTGACTATTTTGAGTTCAACTGCTGCTGGCCCAGAGAGAGTTGTGTAGTTTAAGCTTGGCATTCTCAAAGGTAAATTCTAAAGAAATCTGGTCCAAGCAGCATGCAGACCAAACACAGCTAGAGGTGACATCTGTACAGCTCCCTGTGAGCAGCAGGAAGGGCAGGAATGTGGTAAAATGCTTTACCTTCCCCATTTTCTGCTTGTGTAAGTATCAGCAACCTATTCTCATTTATTAGAAGAAAGGCTCTGCCTGTAAGGAAGGGAAGGTGACAAACTATCTACAGTTTAAAGCAGTGACAAGTTCTATTTATTGTTCAACTAAAGTAGAAGACAACATCCTTATTAATAAACATATTTATATATGTCACTGTATCAGATTACTCTATAGTCAACCTATGTACATATTCAAAACCCATTAGCTATGCTGAATGATTTTTGCAGTTTTGGATGCAGCCAATTTTTTACTTTCCTGGTTTAAGATGATGTAACAAAACTCTCAAGAATGGCCCTGTACCACATGCCTGACTGTGGTTTGTCCTTACCCTGACCTGTGTACAGCCAGCAGAACCACAGAGCAAGGCAATGCTGTGCACTCCCTGTGCTGCAGGCTGCTCTGGGCTCCACTCCAGCCCCACCCCACCGCCCTCCCCCATGTCCTTCAGGGGCATTAACTAAAATAGGACTCACAGCTGGAGTTCTTGTGTGTTTTCAGACAACTGCATTTTCTGTTAACGCAACTAAAAGCTGCTGTTTGTTGGTGGGACTCCCCATGAACTGTATTCTCCTCTTAATGAGCTTTCAGGAGCATCCAGCTCTTTGTTTGGCACAAGGGAGCCAAAGGTCTAGCCAAAGCTAGAAAGGGTAGACTGTGGAAACAGAAGTGCAATATTTCTCAAATTTCTTATTTTCTGTCAGATTCCTGGCTTTTGCAGTAGTGGTTTTCCTGTCTGCCCATCATAGTAGCCAACTTCCACTCATCAACAGTAGAGCTAAAACTGGTTTGGGGTTTTTTAGCATAGTCTTTCTACATTAGATAGGCAGGTTTTAGAAACTGTACCATGCCTCCGGTGTTCACCAACAGACTGAACAAAAATGCCGCCCTGGGCCAGTGTGTAAATGCCACAGGAACTGCCTGAGCTCAGGCTCCCTGAGCCTATCTAGTCACACGCACACTTGGCTCAGCACCTCCCCTCTGAGGGCTCTGCTCTGAGAGACTGAGCATCCTCACTTGAGTTTGCGTTTGAACTGATAGAACAATTCCATGCAAAGCACCTGCAACACCATCTGTCACCTCTTGCTTCTTACTGTAGCCATGGAGCAGAGGGGAATTTAGGGAACCTACCCCTGTTCTCACAACCCCAGCCCAGCTGTACTTCCAATTCCCACCAAGAACTAAGGAGTTCTACTTGGGGTTCTACTACCAGGAAGTCACTCCAGTTTTCAAGCACGTCAGTGTTCATGATCAGATTTCAAGATGACAGTCTAAACCAAGAGATGTCTAATGCAATTCAGGTTCAGTTAAAAAACCATAAAACTAGACGTAATTTAGACAGGTACATTTAAGGTAATTGTTTCAAATTTGCAGGGGTAGGGGGCAGAACATATCTAAGCAGTACTTGAATTCAACTGCAGTATTGATACAACTGGACCAACGGTTTATTTACAGTGATTCCTGAAATTCACCAGCCTGAATACACACCAATATAGCAGCAATTACCTGGTCTATTTAATGATGCCACATCGCCTCTCTTGTGCAGACAAATAACATTGGTCAGAGGTCACTGTTTAAGTTTCTTGCACGAGGGAAAATAGTACGTGCAAACAGTTCCTTGATTCAAAGAGATTAAATCATATCTACATAACAGACTGAGAACAGCACAAAGTTGTATTGCTCTTCAGAACCAAAAGCACATTTATCTTGCTTGTATGGAGGACAGAGTTTTTTTGATGTAAATGTGCCTTTAGAAAGTGAGAACTGAAAACATTAATATAAAAAAATCAAATAACTATCTCATGAAACTATATATATATAAAAATTGAGTTATCACAACTAAAGCAGCAAATCAAAATCTGCTGAGGTTTTCTGGTATAGCTAAAAAAAAGTTAGTTTGTGTCCAATTTCAGTAAGTCAAATGCTACCATTGACACAACAAAACAAAAACCCACAAGAGGAAATTGCAAAGTGCACAATGAAATTAATAAGTCTTGGATCAAGTATTTATGGAAAAATGGAAATGTTTGTCCGGTGGACTTGATAAGTAAGAATGCAAAGGAGGTATTAAAGTTTCTCTGCTCCAGGCTTGGCTTGACGCTCCACGTAGAAGAGGATGTAGGCCTTGGCCTTCCCCACAGTCTCCTCGTCGGTCAGGGTTACAGTACTGTCATTGAAGTGGAACCAGCGGCCCTCGTGTGCTGCATACGCTGTGTAGTGGCCGGAGCCAACGCTGTGGGGCAGGCAGAGGGACAACAGTCAGGGACACACCTCACTGAGGCACCTTCTCTCTAAGCGACTGCCAGCAGCCTGAGGAAGGAAGGTACTCACAACCCTACAGAGCAGATGCTTCTCTGTTTGAGCTATGGGGCTCAAAGTTCTCCAACTTAAAGTTTTACAAGAACACATTGTCTTGTCCCTTCTACTGTTACTCTCAAAAATCTGTCCAGGGCTGGGAAAAGTTAAAAGACTCTCAGTAACTTTACTTCAAAATATGTCCAGCACCAGCCCTGGGGCATGCCTGTGAGCCTTCAGTGCTGTAGCAGGAAAAGTAATGGTGATGGATCTCTTTCACCATACACATCTTTGGGCTGCAGTTGTTCCAAGCATGCTCACACACTTCTGTAACATAAATGCAAATGTACCTTCCAATGAGTAAAAGAGGAAAAAATAGTCCTCTGTTTTGTAGTAAGAATCTCATAATGAGGCATTAATTTCTGGAAGGCCCCCTGACTCCTGTCTTGGTTAAGGGCTTTTCATTTGTAGAGGCACTAGAGTATTTTCATCCCACACTTGCAGTCATTAACCCCAAAGACTGCCAGGGGACATTCACAGGCCTGACTATTGGATCTATCAAAATAAATTCAGTTAAGCTGTAGTTTATAAACCAGCAAGGAGCTAATTTCCCCCAATTTAAATACATGCCCTAGGGACAGAAGCTACTTCATTAACTCCACATGTACCTTAGTGGGAGAAGGTGTGTGCCAGGAGGACAGGCTGGTTCCATGTACTCACCCTGAGCCATGATGCACAACCACAGCCACGAGGTCATACAGGCAGCTCTCTGGGCCACTGTTTTCAGGCTGGGGTAGGAAAAAAACAGAAAACTCTTCAAATCTCAATAGTACCTACTGTAATTTGTAATAAATATGTATGTCATGGAACAAATTTGTATGTCATGAAAAAAAGTAGGTCTTCTTACCTCTAACAAGTAGCATTTCATGTCTAGGCCTCGCAAGGGAAACTCAACATACGTATCAACTTTGTTTCTCAGATATGCTGTCCAGTGAAAGCGTTTCAAGTGTAAGCATAGCACCTACAGGGGAACAGTTACAAAAGGTGTGTTAGAGAAGTGGGCTGAACTCGATACTGGACACTGCAATAGCCATGGAAGGAGGAGGTCTTGGTTGAACCATTATTTCTTTTGACATTTTGTCATTTCCCATGCTTATACAAACCTTTGGTAGTTTCTGAATCCAGAATTTTTTGGTGGACTTCTGTTTCTTTTTGCATTTGTGACACATGTATAGCTCTGTCTCATCAAGTTCTTCCAGGTCTGTAAAACTGCGAAGACAATCTAGAAAAAGCAGATACATTAAGTGATTTTTGTAACATGAAATACAACAAGTACAGCAATATAGGTGTGCTCATCTGTTCCAGCCATTCTAGTTATATCCATCTGAGCAGCAAAAAAGCTGTGTAATAATGTTTTAATATAACATGTTGTAACATGCAATCTTCCCTGTTCCTGAAAGCTGCTGGAAGTAGTTTAAAAGAAAAAACAGGCATTCACAAAATCCCCATCTTCCAAACAAGATTCCATCCAACATTCAACAACTGCTTTCAAACAAAGATAAGTGACTTTCTAACATAGAATATTTAACTTTCAAAGCTTGTTTGGCTTTAGATACAAAGTGAACAGACACAACAACCAGAGTTTTGTTGAATATTCTGTGATTTTCAGCAATTCTCTTCACAGGTCTGTAAAAACTAACATCCTGTAAAAACCACGGTCAGTAACAGCACTGCTGGCCAACCTGCTGGACTGCATTGATGTGGTTTAAATGCAGAACTCCCCATAGCCACCTTCACTGTGGGCATGGGCACATACTTTCAAGGACAGAGCCCCGCAAACACCCATAGGCAACACTGCAGACCAATGGCTGGGAAGAGTGAACTACCTTAGAAATGCTCTGACTAGAAAGAAAATCCTCTTAGGCCTGGTATGATTTCATTAGTCAGGCACTCTTACCTCGTAGTGTGCACATTGGTCCACTCTCTTGGGTTTTAGTACGTTTATTTCTGAACTGACTGGGAATATCTAGCGAAAGGTCTAGAAAAGCAATGATGTAAAAAACAAAATTAGAGCTGAATAGAACAATGTCTGGTCTTTTCAGGCTAAAACTCCAGGTCTGTCATCTGACATCTGAATTTATCAAGCTTGAGATTTAATTTTCTGCTCTAAGTCACACGGTATTTGGAACACAAGAAGCAGCACCTTACCTAGGAATGGGTCAAACTTTCTAGATTCAGTCCCACATATTAGGCAGTTGACTTCATTTTGAAGAATGCCTCCAAAAATGGCAGTGACAACAGTAGACGCTCCATTTCTAGACAAACCACATCAGAGAAGTACAGTCAGAAAGCCTGAGCTGAACTCCCAACACCTGTCTCATGTTTGGTGCTCACACATCCCAGTGCCCGGCCAAGCCTATGGAACAGGGACTGAGTGCTCCAGGCAGAACAGGCACTACAGCTGCCCAGGGGCACATCACATGTGTGTGGTCCCTACACTGCTTTATCTTGGATCTAAAAAAGGGTGAACTGGGGGGCCCTAAGCAGATGCTCAAACTGCCAATGTTGTGGTGCAATTGGGTGCATTTCTATAGTGGAGCTGTACCTGATGCTCACACAGGTCCAGGATTTTAACCCTGTAATTAAGACTTTATCTGAAACAAAAATTCTTTCTTCTTAGTTAGGTCAAGCATATTTTTGTTTTAACTCTACACGCTTTCTTACATGTGCTTTTAATTTCTTTGGGCACTTTTCTGCACTTCACTGCCAACAACAGCTTAAGTTGCATTAAGACATGATAAACAATGTGCAACATTAGCATTGTTCTCTAAGCTTTCATTACTCTCCCACTGAATTTTTTGATCAGATTATGTAATGGGCCTGCTTTTCATAGTCCAATTTAAAAAATACATAAAACAAATTTCAAGTTACATTATTATACAACAGTAAGGCTTGCAGAAACCTGTGTTCCTTGCCTGTACTCCACCTACAGCTTTACAGCTCATCTGAATGCTTCCTGAGCAGGAGGAAATAGGTGCTCAAATGGACTGGTACACTAGAAGAGAGCACTCACAGCCTATTTATTACTTTACTGGAAGCATTAAAGTGCCCTCACCAGAAGGGCAGCTTACCTCATCTCACTGTGCATTTGAACAGCCCTTCTTAAGACAAATTTACAGTAGATAGGTGAACAAAGGTTAAATTCACCTTGGATTTTGACATCCAAACTACTGACAAAATAAAATTGGTTTAGGTTTCAAATATATGTCAATTCTACAAACATTTTAGGATTCTTCTGGGGGATTTTTAAGCATCAGCAACACAATATAAATGTAGTAAAGAGCACAATCTGAACTCTACATTTTCCCTAACAAAGCCTCTATAAAACCCTGCATCTCAGGCCTGCTTACTCTGTCCTAATCAGTATAGAAGGGAAAACTTAAGTTCGGTGCAGAGAATCAAGGACTTAGGGACAAAATGGTTTTCTCTCGTGAGAGTTTCAATCTGAGAGAAAACACAGCTAGGACAGAGGTCAGGAAAAACAGTATTTTGAGAAGTACAGAAAGAAGAGTGAAACACCCAAATTATGCCTGTTTCAAGGTACACAGTAGCATGAAAATCAAAATTATGCAGATAAAAAAGCACCAGCTGTAACTGTCAAGTGATACACGAGATCATCTGCAGGAAAACTGACTTCAAGCTCTAACTGCACTACTCAGTCACCAATCCAGGAGGTCTGCTGACAATTTAAACATCAAAATCCTTGGCCGTCGTTTTTGTTCCTGCAGCATTCAGGCTATCACCCCAACACAACGATATTCTGGGGAAAAGAAAGAATTCTATCGGGTATAGAATTCTTTATTGTCTTTATTTTTGAAAGACTAGTGAATTAAAATGTCTTCACAACTTGGCTTGTATGCTCACTCACACCTATGAATACTGCTGATATAAGTAAGACACTTCCTTTTGAAGGGACACAGATCCTACAGAATGCTCATCTTTATAACCTGCAGTTTTGCACTGCCTGAAGTTAGAAGCACTGAAGAAAACTTAAAACAAGGAACCCTGAATCTGAAATTTCAGAGCCACCACACACAGACCCACACTAACGCATGAAGGCTTTGAAGAAACTAAAAACCACTTCTTACATGCAACATTTGTTGCTTGCAGACAGGTTAGAACTTTCTTGCAAGATTACTGAACGTGAAACACCATTGAAGCCACCCTGGAGTTCCAGGTGTAGATGGTCCAAAAGGTAACGCATGAACTCGTGGGCATCCTGTTGCTGGTATCCCCTTAAGAGAAAAGGAAACAACAACAAAATTGCTTTAGAGGCAACACAGAGCAAGCACCAGGGTCACAGGAAAAAAACTTCACTTGTTTAATCATACTGAGCAGACTTTCCATATGCGCTTGGTACCAAGAAAGTTTTCCAAGTAGCCTCTGGAAAGGTGTGGCAATGTTCCGACAAATTACATGATTTTGACTTTGCAGCTCGCGCTCTCTGCATGCCTCTTGTGAGACTGGAGAAACCATTAAGAATATACAATTCAGATAGGAAGAGAAAGCAGCAGGGAGCAGCAGACACCTGCCATGTGCTCACACACTGGGCCTAATGGAGCTGCCACATTGTTATCTGGCCTCACCAGCCCCATCTGTGCAAGGGGCACCCCAAGACTGTGTCCCTGTTAACTGAAATACACAATGGATGGCAGCAGTAGCTTCTCCTCTGTCTGCTTTGATACTGACTATGATTTGTGCCTCAGCAGAACTGCTCTGAATCTCATTCAGACAGGGCACTATTTGTCCCTACTTTGAATCGGCCACAGATTAGGGTCAATATATTGTAATCTCAAACCTGGTAAGATTCAAAAGAAAGACACCACAAAATGTATTTTTCATGTGGGCTGCATAGTCAGTATTTCTGAGTGGTGCTCGTTCAGTCACTGATCCGACTTACTTTGGCAGGTAGAAGTGTTTATCTGTTTAGTCCCCTCCTCACCAAAGGCAGGAATTTAGTCTCTAGGTTTGTTTTCCACATGCATCTTTCAGCATCAGTATGATGTCTGAAATAATTAGGATTGAGAGCACCGTTTCTTCTAGGATGAGACCTACAGCCATGCTCGGAGTTGCACACCTCCCCTGCATAACTCATTTTCTGGCAGAGGGAGGTAATGGTGAGGTATTCAGAGCATCTCTTGAGCATTTGGATTTGGTAGGACAGGGCTTCAGGCTCATATATGCTGTGCCATCAGCAGTAATGCTGCTCAATCACCATTATTTCACTACTAACAAACCTTACCGAAAAGAACAGAGAAGCCATCAGGGTAAAACATGC
The DNA here is from genome assembly GCA_013399915.1 of Illadopsis cleaveri. NCBI lineage: Eukaryota > Metazoa > Chordata > Aves > Passeriformes > Timaliidae > Illadopsis > Illadopsis cleaveri. The sequence continues at coordinate 84,770 of VXBB01003403.1, read as the reverse complement.
CTTTTAAGTTATTTAAGCTAAATCATGCATCAAATTCAACAAAAAACTGCTATTTGCTTGCCATTAAGCTGCACACTGAGACAAAGCAGGACAGGATACATAGTGAAACACTGAAAGCTTTGTGCAACACTGACTTAAGTATGTGCAGGTCACGATAGGCCTAAGCTACAGAAATCCCTACACAGCAAGAGCTGGCTTCCCCTCCACCTCCTGTCCATTCTCACAAGCTGTTTTATCAGGCGTCCCCTTTTTCACCTCACTACCTCACCTAAGTGCTGGCAGTAACTGTCAGGTAGGAATGTCTGGGAGAGAAGTACAAATGGGTTTTTAATGCGAGTGCTCAGGGGAGGGAAAATCCTGTAAGACTCAGAGTACCCAGAGGTGGAGAGAAATGCTAATGCACTCACTGCAACAGAAATATGCAATGTGAGGCTGATGTGTTTAGTGAGGAACATAGATGTGTCCTGTGAGAGTATTGCTAAGAGATAACAGAATAAAAATTAAAATTTTCACCTTGTAGGATGCTTCTTACAAACCAGCAGCATTAAAATAAATCAAGGATATAGACACATGGGCAGCACTGCCTACCTTTTACAAGAGAAAACCCAGCACACAGAAACGCTGCTGTGCTTCAACAGGCCACAGTCATGTACAGTCAAAAATAGGACTTATTGCCCCAAAGTTGCAAAGTAATTATACATTTGTTAACACAAAGTAGTAAAACTGAATTCTGCTTCAAAGCTGCATGTTAATTGTGCACAGCTTTTAAGCTGCTAAGGTACCACAGGGTTTGCTTAGTTTACTGAACACAGTAAACTTCAATAACCACATAAGCAATCACAAAAAAGTTGAAAGCGTTGAAAGTTCGCCTGAGGAACTTTAGGGAACAGGTTCCTCCCTTGGCCTAACAAGAATTAAAGAGAAGACTGTAATAGGGAAACTGGCCACAGACATAAGGGATGATGTTTGTTTGCCTATAATGTTTTGGTCACTGCTTGCAACTAATGGTATTAAACTTCCTTGATTCTCATAAGCCAAATGAAATGTAACTGGCAGTGTGAAGAACAGAATAAAAAGATTTATGTCGTCTGGGTTATTCATTGAGCAGATATTTTCACAGCATCTTTTCAGCACTGCTGGAGATATAACAAGTAAGAGAACATCTTTACTATTTGAGAACATGGAGCAACTGTAGTGGTTTTGGTTCACCAATCTGAATTTTTCAGTTAATGCACCAATTTATGTAGTGGGTTTAGCGCTGGCCAAACACCAGCGTACTCAGTAGAATTATTTATTCATTTTTTGCTGCAAGATATGGATTAGGAGGAGAGCAAAGCAGGCTCAAAACTTTAATGGGTATAAAGAAAACTTAATTAAAAGAACTAAAAGAAAAAGAGTAAGAAAAAATAAACCTTCAGAACACTTCTCCCTCCAACTTTTCTTTCTTTTTTCTCTGACAGTGTAAAGAGACAAAATTTGGTATTTTCAGTCAGTTTATTACTTTTAAAATAATCTCTCTTCAGTTTACTTAGGGAGAGGAGTCTTTTCCTGCCATGTCATGGAGACTTTTTCACATGAAACAGTTCTTTTGTTGTTTTAATTTTCATGAATAGCAGGTGCCTGGAAATTTACAATTGTGAAGTCTCTCCTACATTTGGTAGTATTTTCACAACTACTACCATAGGTCATTTCCGTTTATTGGGGTGAAATTTTAAGGATGGCTGTTCTAGTATGGAGACAAAAGCTTTTTTCATCTATTTTTGGCAAACAGAGGTCTTCTATCTGTGGGGCGAGGTTTTTCATCTCTTTCTATTCTCTCTCTCTCTATTTAAGCTTTTCATCAAATCACAGCATTGGTGCTTCTGCATATGGCTGTGGTTAGAATGCTACAGCTCTCCAATGCATTTTGTGAGTTATAGGGAAAAAGAGTCTGATGTATTAATTATATCATCATCGTAGCTTTATAGGAAAATTTTAGCTTAAGACTTTTTTTTTTCCTCATTTGGGCTTTGGCTCTTTTTTTTCCTCAATGTTCGTGTATTTATGTTGTTCTTTTCATGTGCTTTTACTTTTTTTTTTTGATTTGGGAGAAGTGGCACTGGCAGGTTTGTTTTTAAACGGAATTTTATAGCACTGAAAGAGTTAATTTTATTTGGGCTTTGGATTAGGAAATGGCTTTTTGTTGTTGGTCACATGATTTCTGCCAGGCAGTGGCTGCGGAGGCTTGCGGCATTGATTTCAGCTGTTTCTGCGCTTCTGAATGGGATTATGTTGTTTGCAGCAATTTCACAGAGGCATATTTAGCTTTTTCAAGTGGTTTAACAGGGTGTCAGTTTTAAAATCAGCTAGCTGATTGGTTTTGTCAGGTCCGAAGGAAGCTGTTAAGGTTTTTATAGGGAATTACTCCCATAGCTGGATTTTTTCCTTAACTAAAAGCCAAACTATGTTAAACTATGACAGCAACTTACCTTCATCACAATATATCCTAACAGGTTTCAGTGCTCCTTTGAAAGAGGTTCAGGGGCCAGGACAGGGAGACCTTGGAGAGGAACAATACTTGGGTTTACTTGGGTAACCTTCTTTTTCCCTTTCTCTCTATTGTCTGTTTTGTCAGTATGGGCCCAAAATGCTTACTATGCACAGGATTTTTCTCTTGCAGCCCTTATATCATGTCCAGCTGGTGACTACTATATTTTGAGAGAATCAAGGAAGTTTCAGTCGCTATGTTTGCATTTAGGCCTGTAGGTGCTGTATCTTTTTTAATCTGACTGCATAATTTTATTATTGCAGCCAAGACTGGGTTCTCCCAACACCCTGCACTTGGCACTCACCTACCAGTCAATAACTTGGTTCTTTCAGAGCACTAGTTCAAAGGTACAACTACCACTGTTCCTCATTTAGATCTCTGTCCTCTCTGACACTGCTTCATGTGGTAGAAGGGCAGAAGGAAAACGCGAGCACTACTGATGAACAGAAAACTGTTGATCAAAGCAAAGATTCTTCTCAAAGCACATCAGTAGGCATATGGAAAGCTGCACAGAGTGCATCCTGTGGATGCAGCCCATTTTAGAGTAGGACACCAGCAATAAGTAGTTGCAATCAAGAATACTGTTATTTTTTAAAAAGACTTACCTAAAATTTGGCATTATTTTCCAAACAACGTAAAATAAAGACTCTGGACTAAACGCAGTTTGGCTTCCTTGCCATAAAGCACAGAGTGTCTTTCTGAATTCTTCCACAAGTGAACTGTAAAGAAAGTAAAGCTGGTGTTTAATGTGGGTTTGTGTTACAACCCTTAGAGGTTTACTTGTTCAATGGTACAGGTATCAGAAATGAGCTTGGTTAAGACTATAATGACTGGGTAAATATCCTTTCCAGTAGTTTCAAAGACTTTACATCCAAAATCCTACCCATAATGCTGAAGACACACAGCTTTGGAAAACTGTATTTGAAATGTTCAGGACTCATGTGAACACCTCTGCACTGTTTGCCATTTTAGTGCAGACTCTACTAACATCATCCCTTTAACACTTGCTCAAACAACCTACAGATTGCTAATCACTTACTCCTGAATTTTTTGTAGTAGGTTGACTTGCAGTCACATCCCTATGGCCCTATTTTAGCTGGAATTCAGTAGCATGATGTCTGCAGCATGTGTCAAGAGGACTTCTTAACATGATCTAACATGTCATGTTACAGCACTACCTGATGTATCTTACTGCCTCTTCCTGCAGCACCAGACCTGTAACAGCAAGCTGCAAGTGATACAAGTTTCTTTCTTTGTAGACAACTATATTCTTCTGCGCCTCTGTCCCCTGTGAATTTTGCAATATTAAAAGTGTCCAGTGGCCCCAGCAGCCCAAATGTGCTGTTTCCCACACAGATCAGAGTTCACAAGGCACACACAGCTTACACATTGTTATCCCCCTGGCTCCTGGTGTGGTAAGTTCGCCGCCCTGCCGTCTTCCCATTCCTCAGCTCCACCGCAGGCAACTCTTTGAAGTAACAGCAAAACTGCTGAATGTTACTAGGAAAAAGGAAATAAGAATGAAATCCTTAAAGGGCAGAGAAAAAGGATATTATGTATTCTGCAGGTTGTTCTTCAAAATGCATAAACACCACTTCATGCAGTGATACAGGATGGCAATGACAAACAGTTCAAGAGACAAGAAACACTGTAGCAAATACCTTTTGTCACTAACTAAGCAGATCTGCAAATATCACTGGCATCCCAGCTTCCTAAAATAATTACATTTTGGCTCTGCTTTGACTAAGAGATACCCTGCCAGACTGAGCTATCATTTCCTACAACCCAGACCTGCATTTGCTGAGGAAGTTAACATATTTCACTGGCCTTGGCAGTGTAGGGGCACTCTCCTGTTCTGCCCAGGACATGGCAGGTTTCCTCTGGAATGCTGCACCACAGGATGTGCCTCACACCATGAAACATAACTTCATCAACCCACACACGCTCACTCCTGCAAATTCAAGAACACTTCTTCCTGTGGGAACTTGCCAAATTCACCTGCCCAATGCTACAGCACACAAGCTTCCTGAGAAGGGTGAGAGAGCTGCAGAAGGTACCTGAGTGACTGGAGGATTGCGTTCATGAAACAAGTGTTCCCCAAGTTCCGAAGGCCTGTGGCACAAAGGGCAGTGGTGCTTCCCTAAAACGAGAACAGTTAGGTTAAAGAAAGATTTATCACTGCTCCACTACTTCCCCCTCTCCAGAGTCATCACTGTTGGATCAGCACAGATCTGAACAATAACCAGCTACACTGAGTGCAGCTGCAAAGCCAAAGCAACCACCTCAGCAGCTCAAACTGCCCTGAAGCTCCATCTTGACATGGAAACTGTTTCTTACTCATTCCTGTTAAGAGAAAATTATACTACGTCTTTTCTTCTGCAAATAAATTTAGACTAGGACAACACAGAGTTAATCACAGGCTCTTATTGCCAAGGATTTGTGTGTAATATGTTAAATATTCACACTCCAATAGTGTTCAGTGAGAACTGGACAGCAATTTCCCTACCGTGCCTTTGCAAAATGAAAAGTTAAAGTACCAATCCTCATCCATCAGTTCCCATGTCTAAAATGCACAGTGTGGCCACCTCCAGTTTTAAGTCACGAGCATTAGTCTAAGTCTCAGTGGGGTTCTGTGGTGGCCAGAAGGGCTTTTGAAAAGGCCAACAATATTTATTTGGGAAACAAACAGTCAAGTTAGACTGTGCAAAGAAAAGGCAAAGGCTTGGAAAAAGAGAAGCAAAATACACAACATTTGCAGCCTAGAACAATGAACCCACAGATGAGCTTGCTTTTTGTCAAATTATCTCTGGGGTGGGTGGGGAGGAAAGGGAAGACAAATGTGGACAACATTGCATTTATGATTCTAGAATCTGCAACACTTGGACACATTCCACTGTCTACAAAATACCACACTGGAAGTTCATCAAATGTCTGGGCATTCTTCATTGTTCTACCAGAATTTAAAAGCTGGGCTATCTTTTAGTATCTCAAAGTACAACCATCACAGTGTCCTAAGCACATTTGTTTCTCACTCTTGCCCCAAGTGCCAAAGCACAGCACTAATGCACACAGCATTGCCCGTGCAGTTCAAGAGAAGATTCAACATGCCAACAATAAAAAGATAATCTGTTGTTAGAGGCAATACTGAAGTAGTAATAAAACTGGCAAAACAACAGAGTAGGAAGAATAAAATAAGCATTAAGTTCATGCTTTCTAATTCTGTCTTATCTAAATGTTGCCTGGAATTTTTCTTCTGGTTTTGACTGGCTTTGCGTTTTCCAGAGATTGATGCTGTGTACTGCCATAGCAAGAAAGCCCCAGTATTTCTCCCAGGCTTCCTCAATCTCTGCAAGATTGAGCCAGTACAGGAAGTGCAGACAGCACATTCAGACAACCCTAAACTGACTGTAGTAGTGGGGTTTTTTTAAGTAACTAAACCCCTCCAGACTTTGCCAAACAGCAACCAACTGCTTTGCTACACCCCAGGTTCTTATTCCCATTCACATCCTCTCAAGCAGTTGTTCCTATGGCTGAAGGAGCTGCTGCTCCAGCTCCTTTTGATGACACTGCTGTCCCACAGCCCAAGAGCTCTGCTCCATCTCTCCCCCTTTTTCCCAAGGGTGAAAATGAAGCAGTTGAATACAGCTGGGTCAAGTATCTCCCCTCTCCACCCTCAATTTCTGGGAGAAATTACGAAAATGAGAAACTCCCTACATCCAATCTGTGCAAAAGAGACATCTGACTTGGGACATTCTTTGTTTGAAGAAACAATGCAGCCCTTTAGCCATCTAGCTAGAGCTGAATCCACCTCTCCTGGGTGCTATCCTGATCTGAAGTTAAAATAGCAGAAGATGAAATGAGGAGAAGAAAAGCTTAAAAAAAGTCCATCGTTCCTCCTGAAAGCAAGTTTTACTAAGCTCTTTTAAAAAACTGGTAACATTTTTTACTTTTCCTAACAATTACTCTTAGCCTTCCTCAAAAGAGTGCACTTCCTCCTTTGCCTTCTTGCACCTGGGAGAATAAAAAACCAAAAAAACAACAAAAGCCCCTTGCCTGCTCGGAAAAGCAAGGCTCCATCTTGACATGAAACCCTTCTAAAGTCCAGGAAAGCTCAGTCTACATCAACAGAAATGCAGCAGAGTATAAGCCATGCTTGTGTGTGAAGGTGTATGTCCAGAAGATGCTAAAGTGCACTAAGCAGAATTTGTGTCTGGACCAACTATAAACCTCAGCAGATTTACCAAAACCCTTTAAACTCACTGTACCAGATCTGTTGTACTTACATTTACTTTCAATAACTTGCTGTTCAGAGATGAGTTTTCCAATAGCTTTCTTTTCCTATGTCTGTCTGATGTAAAGGCTGAACTGTTGGAAAGCAATTAAAAGCGGTTATTTACCACAAAAACAACATATTGCGTAGAATGGACCAGAGAAAATCAACTTATGTTTAACAGAGTGATTCCATCTGTCACCAGTTGTCACTGACAGCAAACAGGCTCCCCATGGCTGCAGTCTGAAATTGCCTGCACCTCCCTCGGGGTACAGCCCCACAGCCCACCAGGGAGTTAATGCAGGATATTCTGCCTAGGGATGTGTGCCCTCGAAAGTGGGCACACTGTTATTAGCAGCTTCTTGTCATCTAAAATATTCATCCTTTTCTTAAGTCAAAGAAATTAAATATTTCTGTCAGGAGAATCGTCTAAGAATACAACTTCAAAAAAAAAATCAGGACAAAGTTAAGTTACCAAAAATCAAGAATATGTGGAATGTTAGCACTTGCGTATTATAGCTGACTTCTCTTACTTAAATAAAAATACATGAAATTGTAACATTTGCATAATACTAAGTTACAAAAATAATTGCTTAGTCTTTTGCACATCAATGGAAATTAATGCCCCCTCAATTAAACCAGTTGATGATATCTCTCTAATTTGATCATGAAATCATAGCTTATTTCAGGGTTTGGTTGGTAGGTTTTTCCTTTTTCTTTCTTTTTTATTAAAAAGCCCCCCTAGCATTCAAAAACCACTTTTACACAGAATGGATGCCTGCACTGTATCTTTTACCTCTCAAGAAGTTAGATCGCTTGGATGTTTCCAATTCATTTCTCATTATGTTTAAACATCTTTACATCTCATTATGTACCTGACAAGGCCATCAAAAGAGGATGGAAAATAATGAAAATATCAATATAACCTACCAAGTAATCAATACATTTAACTCCGGGAGGATCCAGACATTTCCCCAGATCACAGCCATTTCTTAACAGGAGTCCTGTGTGAACTCAGGTGCATTCTGATGTATTTGGAAGCACTGAATGCACACGTATTTCTGCTTGGCATTAGGTAAGATTTTCAGGCCAACTGTGCAAGTACTCTTTGCTCTCTAGGACTGGCCACTGCACATACATCACCCAGATCAGATTATCTGCTTTCCAGTGGAACAGCACCAGACAGAGGCAAAGGAAAAAACGTCTCTTCTGTGCAGCTCCAAGTTCATAAAACTTCTTAATTTTTTTGCTAGCAAATCAAACTGTACAATTAATATGAAGACTATTTCCACTGGCACTTCTTGAATTTCTCTGATAAAAAAGCTTATTCTGGTTTTTTGACAAAGCTCTGACAACACTATCTGTTTCATTCTCAAAAATCTCTCTCATTTATATGGAAAAAGACAGGAATTATTGTTTAGGTAGTAATTCCTGCATCGTCATATGCTGCTTCTGCAAGATTCACTGTGTAAGAAACAAGACATACGATCATGATCAATCATATCCATTTGTTCTGCATCTCTGCTTCTCAGTGATGAAAAAGTTTTTAAACACGGTGTCAGACACATAGAAGGATTAAGATACACGTAATTAGATACATATATACATGTGAAACAAATACCACTTAAATGATGCACTATTAATAAGTCCGTCCAAAGCAGTCTGGATGCAAGCAAACTACTTACTTTTCCAAGTTCTGTAGGTGCTCTCTGACCTTCTGTACCAGGCCCAGTTTGGTATCATTGACTACAAAATCATCACAGCGATAACTGCAAGAAAGACGTTTTTCAGGATATGCAAAGCACCTCAGTGAAGCAGATCAAACCACACAAGCCTAGATGTGGGAAGCACCAGAAGGATACAGTGAAAGATTATGAGGAGAACTGGGGAGCACAACACCTCACACTGAGCTTAGTTCCCTCCAAGAACACCCCTCCAGCAGAGGAGGGTACAGGAACCATCTTATTACACAGGTTTTCTTCTAGTTTAGTTCTTTAGTAGAAATCAAAAGCATGATGTACTGCCTGGCCCAAGGCAGAATTCAAGTCCAACAAAAACGGAAACGGTGTAACCAAAAACGAGACTCAGCAGCCTATCCACACATTCATCAGAAAAGACCAACTGACCCCTGGTAAACAGGACACAAAGCTTTTATTAATTTTTAAACTATTTTAACATTGTAAAGTTATCACTGAAACCTGAAGTGCTGAGCCGATACATACAAAACAAAAATCCGTGCTACTGAAAAAACACCAGGGAAGATGGACTAAGAGATCACTTGTGTTTTCCAAAGTCATGCCAGAAGTCTGTGGCAACTTGGACCTCGTGCTTAACCACAAATATCATTCCATCACTCATCAGTTTCTGTACATACTGTGAAGTGTCAAATTACAGCTTCAAATTTTGGCAGGCAAGTGAACTTGTCCTGTGAGGAAAACTAAGTTTGGATATGTTTAATATCAGAACTGTAGCTATGTCTCTCCTTTCCCTTTGGCAAAAGAATGACTCAAATGCAAAATATATCGTCATCACCTCAGGCTATTCCTCTGCTGGAGCAGATCCACATTTGCTTCCTAATTTAATGAAGCGACTGACTTCAGGCACAAGTGAAATTCACAACACTCTGTTGCATAAATCTGCAGTATTATCAGTAGTATCTTCAAACACTACATTCTTGAAAAGGCTACAGAGTTGAGAAAATAAAGGATGGAGTCCCTAAGATCAGTGTGTTCAGGACCTCTGATTTTTGCCTCTAAGAAGAAAAATTAATATGATTCTCACGACACCCAAACAATGCATGCAGCAGTTATGGGTACTTACACAAGATCTAGGAATTAGTAAGATTACCAGTATTTTTTTCTTTTTTTACGTTTTTAGAGATGGCCATAGACCAAGTTAGTTTGGGAGGGGGAAGAAGTCTGAAATAATGCGCTTATTATTCAGCTATGTCTTCGGTAGTCCTTGTCAGCTTTTTCAGCCATCTACAAAGACCTAATAAGGTGCTACTGCATTTGCCACTCCCACAGAACACCCGGCTCCCAGGCAAACACTCAGAGCACAGGAGCCCAGCCGGCTGAATACACAGCGTGGGACTCCTGAGCAAGGGCACCCTGGCTGCACCAGCTCTGTCACACTGCCACTAATGCTGAAGAGGCTACTGTTGAGAAAGCAAGGGATGGAAGCAGATACAAGTTCACTGAAAGCCTCTATGAGAACTTAAGGCTGAAAGATGATTTCATTGCTCCCATGCCCTGAAGATCACATTAACCTTATTTTTACATACCAGTTTAGCACTTGCCCCAAAATGGAAGAATAAAGCCAAATACATCATTAAATGTCAGGGTCCTTCCAATACTGGAAAAGTAATTTTAAGTTTCACTTAGAATCAAGACAGACTTTTATTTCTCTTTTTAATGGGTAGGTTTTTTAAACCACCTCTCTTTCAACACTGAGCATTCAGCACTACTATTAGAAATAACAGCATTACCTCCAATCTATTTTGAATAAACCAAGTAAACAGATTTTGAAGCAGTTTATGTTTTAGTAACTTAAATTTGCTAAGCCCACACACACCTTAAAGGTTAACTGCTGAGAAATTACATCCTATATGTGAAGCAGGCATTCAAAACAGCTGCTTAATTTGTGATCCTCAGGATTGCCACAAACTAACAAACACCTTTTTTTGGATACAGCAGCTCTACAATATGCTTTAACAGCAACAACACAACAAATTCTATACCTTGCAGAGGGTCCCTTATATGGCTAAGCACAGTATTTTCCTCTATACACTCTATTTTTAGTACCTTCGCTACCTCCAAGGCCTGGCCGGCCTCATTTGCTTCTAAAATGGCACTGTGCCAGCGAATGTATGCACTGCTCTGGGAACACCAGCGCTTAGTGCTGTTACAGTGCTTAGGAGGGACAGAACTTCCTGCTGTGTTTAAAAGCCCTGACTAGATTTGAAGAATTTGAAGGACAAGAAAAATTAAGAAAAATCCAGGTTTTCTTAGTTATGCCAACACCTTGTATGAGTAATCAAAGAGCTCAAGTTTTACTGTCTGGATAAAAGGCTTTTTACTCTTCTTATTTTCACTGATTGTAGAATGTAAAATAATAATACTAAGCAATCTCATTTTCCAGAGCTCATGGCACCAGCACAGTAAGTCTGGTTTGTTTTTTAAAGAGAACCATCTTCACAGAGACTAAAAAAGAATTTTTCCTTGACACTTGGTTATTTTTACACCAGCCAGGAAAACACACACACCCCTGACACAACTGTGCCCCTTTAAGGGATAACAAGGAGGGTAATGGGTGAGAAATCTGACCTGCAAACTGTGTCTGAGATTAAATGAACACAGGAAACATATTATGCAAATTTATAAACAGGGGAGCCTTTCTTCTTCCGTGCTGACTGTGTACTAGCACAGAGAAAACCAATTTACAAGAGTCCTCTTTCAGGAAAGCAGGGTTCTTACACTTATCATTTTACTTCTCCTGCACAAAAATCTAACAGAGAATGAGAAAGCACCCTAGGACAGTTTGAAGACAAAAAAAGATCTGTACTTCTTGGAAACTCTTTGTATGCAGTACTTTAGAACTAATTTAAAGGCAGATTACCTGCAAAAAGTGTGACTCAGGACTCTCTTCTCAGCAGTTAAGGTCTCAAATGTAATTTAGTCTGAGGTTTAGTACTGCATCTATTGTCTCAGAAGTGATCAAAGAATCAAGAAGAGAGTTGTACTCTCATAATAATTAAAATACTAAAAAAATCATCTCAACTTTTTCACTGGTAAGACTGAGCAATTGAATAGGAGGACTGAATAAGCCAACAACAAAATCCTCTGGAAAGACTGCATGACAGTTATGGCACAGACAAAGGAAAGCAAATGATCAAATGCGGCCTTCTTAGAAAGCCCATTACAGGCCTATTCACTGCTACGATCATGTGAGCCAAGGAACACAGTAAATTGGGATCCATAGGACAAAAGTGGAATAAGAGCATCCTACTCAACTTTGTGCAGTAAACAGAACTGCAAATAAAAATATAAAAGCCAGCACTGCATCAAAATATCTGCATTATTTTAAAAGTAATAGTAAAATTAAATTAAGTCATTGGATGGTATTTTATTCACTTTCTAATTACTGAGGCAGCCCACACCGGTAGCATAAAATATTCATCTTTACATAAAAGCTCACTTTAAAGAACCACCATGGCATAAACTTAGCACTGTCTACTGGATTCATGTCTCCACTGCAGCTCACAAATAGGCTTTTCAAAGCTATTGAAAGCCTATTCACTCTCCACAATAGCTAATTATGTCTCAAATTTACCCAACTATTTGCTTTAACTGGCAGCACTATTTGATAGCAGCCTTCACAGTACTGTCCAAAATAAAGAGGGAAAAGTTGATCTGGGTGCCTTCTGCCTCATCTTTAAACTTCTGTGCTCATTTCAATCGGGTGCAGTAACAAATTCAAGTATCTTTCCCTGATTATCATGTTTGAAAAACCTGAAATATCCTAAACGAAAGCAAAGACAAACTGCTTCTGAAACTTGTTCAGCTTCACATTTGCACAGGAGTTATAATGTGCTGGTGAATTATCCACAGCAGGAACTCCCTAAGGCAAAGCTGGCTACAATTAGTTCCAGTTCATCCACAGATGACTCAGCCCTCGACTACAGCAGAAAAGACATCATATGCTGAACTACTTCCCTTCTGTGCTTCCACAAACACGCGCCTCCCCAGGTGCAAATCTGCCTGCCCTCCCCAGCACAGCTAGGGTCAGTAACAGATCCCACAGACCCCAGTCTGGCTGCTGGTATTTTGCAATGCCCACACGGGGTTTGGGATAAGGTCAGCAGGGGTGCTCAGACTTGCTGCTGTAACTCATCAAGCCTCAGCAAGCTGTGAACACTATTTGTCATAATGGAGATATAACCAAAGACTTCAAATACCCTGCTAAAATTCCTCTGCAGATTATTACCTTCAAAATGACTGGAAGACAGGGCATAATTCAAACAAAACAAAAAGCCACAACATAGAACTCAGCTACTATCAGTATTAATGGGGAAAATGAAACTAGTTTCCCACAGCTGTTGCAATGCTGATAACCTGTGCATATATATATCCCTTAGAAAACTTGACTGTTTTCACATGTATTCACATAGGAGCATATAAAATGCTGGTCATTAAAATAAAATGCAAATAAAAGCAGAATTCCACTACATCACAAAGCTACTTAAACCTTTCTTCTATGCTTAAATGCCTACAGCTGCTTGCACCATCTGAGCAGTTTTTGAGATGCTCCAAACAACATTTCTCCAGGTGAAATCATGTAACTGGGGTTTTACTTGCAGGGAATAAAAATATTTGTTACAGAAGCATTCCTCAAAAACCTGGATACCCAAACTTCATCAAACAGATTTTTTTCCCCTAATGAACTACCCAAAAGACATCCAACTATTTGAAGAAAATATCCATTAAAGGAGCCACATATCCAGTAATTTTACACCACCAAAACAAGGATTTCTCTGAGATTTACACTGCTCAAATATGCACTGCTACACTGCACAAGTAACAACACACATGGGAAACCACTGAGCAGCTGCAAACGGGGAAGCATCTGTCAACAGGTTTGCTTAAGGGGCAAGAGGATGGAGGATGCTGAGGCAAAAAACAGTGCTTGCCACTGACTCCCAGTCTTTGCCCTCTGGGGAACAAGGACAGTGGAGAATCTAACATTAGCAACATCAATATTAAGTTTCCTTAAACAGTGCTTATCACACTGCTAGAACTCCACAGAAGTAATCAGCCGAGGCCACTGTACTGTTTAAAGAAACATTTCTGATTCTTTTCCTTACTCTTCCCAGAGACTTGAGGCTGCCTCCCAACAAGATTTGTCACTTTCCCAGACGGACAGAAGGTACACACACAAGCAACTCGAGTTCAGATCTCTTCAGCAGGAACTACAGCGTAATAATGGTTTACTTTCTGAATCCTGACAAATAAAGGATATGTGAAAGGCTCACCAGCTTGATGGAAGGAGTAACGACAAGCAAACAGCTTTTGCAATTAAGAGGTTTGCATCTCCACATACCCCAAAGCAAACAGAAGCAACTCCAAACCCCATAGCACTTATTTCAAAAAGTTTCTTCTGTTTAAGACAATTGACATGTGAGAGTTTAGCTACAGCCAGTGCTACAATACACATGGAAAAGCAGTGTTCCAAAAAGACAGGTCTGGAAATCAAAAGATTAAATGCTCAGAAATATGTGTAATATAATGCTGCACAGGAGTCTGATGTTTTCACCTTCTAGTATATAAAAAGTTGTCATCTTACAGTGTTTAAACCCTTACCAGTATGTACTGTAACTACTGCAATCCATACACACAGTATGCTGAACTTTCTCCTGTTTTTCTGTTTTCTTATGATTGGTCATAGGAATCTGTGCATCTTCATAATGCTTTTTTGCATGGCCATTCACATATCTAAAATAAATGTAAAAGAAAGAAGTTTATATTTCTAGACAGCTAATCAACATTCATCAAAAAGAAATAGGAATAAAAAAGGCATCCAATATTTACACCGGTATTAAAAAAAGACAATTCTCTTACATGAAAACACTGGCTAAATTTTCCAATGTTTTCTCCTTTTAATCTCTCCTGTGGTCCAAATTAGCCCCTCCATCTCCTTGACCAGGATCTGCGCTCTTAAGAGACTAATGCACTTCCATGACTGAGAAAATCTTAAACTCCCTTTTTCCATACTTGTAGTGCAGTTAGTTGTCTGTACTGCTTTTTCTCTTCTTACAGCTCTACCTTTTTCCCCCAGCACTTGTGTTTGGGATCCCTTTAACAGAGTCCTGACCCCCATTTTCAGCTTTCCCCTTCTGCAGCATGATTTAATGTTACAGTCGAGTTCATTAACTTGAAGGGCTCTGGAGCTTGTGGTTACATAAGGAAATAAGAAGTCTAAAATCCTGCAGCTCTTTTGCTGACACAATGAGCATTTTCATGCTCAAAGTTTGAGATACAGGAAATTAAGCACCTTTAATTAAAAAAAAGTGCCATTATAAATGCAAGAGCCCTAAGGTATATTTTATCTTCTCATTCAATTATTTTCCATTCTAAGGATGGGAGCAATTTGGAAAGACAAACTGCATAAATAACTGACTCAATGTCTACCAACTGCACATAAGAAAGGCCATATGTAGACCGTAGTAATTTTTTAAGATTAGTAACAATTAAAATATTCCAATTATTTATTGCACACTATTGCATATCATGAAGTATCTCCCCCTCTCTAAGCTCTCACCAAGTATAAATTTATTAAATAAATACATGGGAAAAGGGTCGGTATTAAAAACTCTTAATAAGACACATGATTAAAACTGTGGCACTTAGTGCTAACCATTCGATCCATTTTAAAAGACAAAGGCACTAAGTTTAATGATGCTTTCCCAGAATAAAAGCACACCAGCACAGATGTTACTCAACAGATGAAAATATGTTCACATCTCAGATACTGTCTAAATGTCAACTCTAACTGCATTCTACTAATATGTGCATCTCAAACATTCATGTAGCAGCACATTTTCTACAATTATCCTGACATACAAATAACAGCATTGACTGTAAAAATCCTCTACAATTTATCTGGTGTACTTCAACTAATACACACATCAAAGTGAAGCCTGAAGGAATTCTGATGGCAGCTATTTCTTACATGCTATGGCTTTAGGTCCAAAACTACACTGCAGTACATATAAGCTATTTTCAGTCTCAGTTGAAAAGTTGCTGTTTCTCTCAGAATAAGCTGTGCCAACTTGTGGCTTTGCAACAATTCTTACTGTGTTTACCTTATCATAAAAGAAACCTCTTCCACAGAATGGAACTTTACAATAACCTACTAAATTATCAGTTCTCCACACACTTTTTGAACTGAGCAATCACATTCACTGTCCACTTTACTTAAAAAATTTATTGAAATAAAACACCCACATCTTGAATATAATCTCTGGACTTCCATAAAATAGCAAAGAACCATGGTAAGCATAAACATACAACATTAAATGAGATAATGAAAGGTTTATTTCAGGGAAATTTTGAATGAACTGCCTCAGAGTCAAGCAACAAAGGAGAAAGATGTAGGTCTGATTAAAATATTTGCACACTAACACTGTACCCACCTTCCACAATGGACACTCGAACATGTCAGACAGACCCAGGGACTTTTATTTGACCGGCACACTATAAAAGATTAAAAAAAGAAGTGTCAAATGAATGAAGTCTACTTGATTTTAAAATACAATATCAAAAGGACAAAAACACTGGTAAACCTTCCAGATTTTTCTTTTGGCTTTTAATAACAGTCCAGTGAAAACACGATAAAAAGCTACTAGCACTTCTGTTTCACAAAACTTGTTCTACAAGAAACCATTTAAAAGAAGGTACTGCAAGAAAGCCTGGCAATCTGATAAGAAGCACACAGAATAAATTACTATGCAATGCATGATAATACACACCATTTATATGTGTATTCCTAAATTGCAGTGCTGATAAAGAATTTATTCTTTATGACTTTACCCTCAGTGTGGAACAAGCAGCTGAAAGGTTAAAATGCAACACCAGTGCTGTGCTTCACAATCTACTCAAGACATCAGAAGTTATCTGAGTTTTTGACTGTCAGATCCTAAGTCTAGAAAATTTAAAACATGGATGTTTTAAGCTAAAGGGCTTAAACTAAAAAAAAAGGTAAACACTAAAAAAAGATGAAACACCATCCCAGGGTAGAGCCATAGAAATGGGATATTTCAACTCTAATTCCAACCCAGCAGGTCACTGAAAGAGGGATGCTATGAAATACAACACTTAGATTTAAATGAAATAAAATTGTTGACAACTATCCATTACTACAGAACTTACAAAAATAATATTACATTTTCAAATACCCACCTAATAGGATGAGAAAATTAAAATAAAATGCTAAGTGCATGCTATGAGGGCAGAAAATAAAAATAAAATACAACTTTTATTATCCCCAAAATACAAAAGGGTATGATACCAGACCCATAAATTTTACACATCATGAATTTCTGCTACTTGGAGCAGCCAGTGAAGAGAGTCACAGAGGAAAGAAAAGGTATTGGGAACATGAGGGTCTGTGAGGCCAGGGAGTAGAAAGACAAAGAAAAGAGGACTGACCCTGGTTGAACATGTAAAT
The DNA here is from genome assembly GCA_013399915.1 of Illadopsis cleaveri. NCBI lineage: Eukaryota > Metazoa > Chordata > Aves > Passeriformes > Timaliidae > Illadopsis > Illadopsis cleaveri. The sequence continues at coordinate 67,749 of VXBB01003403.1, read as the reverse complement.
TACTTTTACTGTTATTTATTGTGGGAAAGCTTGAGAACAGCCCTCCCCTTCTGGAGTCACACCTTAAAACAAGAACTGAAGCAGCACAGAAGCTGCTCCAGGGTAGGATCATCTGAGCAGCCTAATTCAGGTCTTGTAGCAAAACTCAAAATACAGTCCAGCAAGCTATGAACCATGGTACATAGTAAACTGTTAAGATCCAAGACTATCAGAGAAAACCAAGCTAAGAAAAGTAAATGTCAAATTATCAAATTAAATGTTCATTAAAAAGGAAAGGGTCAATTTTGATTCCGCAGAGAACTCACAAGCTTAGCTATTTAGAAGAGCAGATTTTACCTTTTGATTTCAATCGGGTGAGGAAAGAAAGAGTACACAGCTTTTTAAACAATTGGTTTTTGCATTTGAATTCATTAGTACAAATAGCTGCTGTATTTCAATTCAAAAGCTAAATCCAAAGCATGTTTAAAATGAGAATGTTACCATGTTACGTGGGGGGAAAAAAGGCACATTCTCCAGAAATATTTTACAAAGCAATTTCTTCAAACTCTTTCGTCAAGACTTCAGAACTGCTTCCTTCAACTACTTCACTTGAGAAATAGATTTTCTCACATGTCTCAGTTGTTCTGCAAAACCCAATTTTTCTATTTCTAAAGCTGCTTATTCCCACAGCTGTGGTGGTCGTCTTGCAATAGATAGAGGGCACCCAGGTAGAGCTGTTTTGGTTTACATTTCAACTCAGGAACGTGGAAGAAGCTTGTCTACTTTGACCAAAATGTTACCAAGAAACCCAAAATTTACAACTGGCAAACAGAAGAGAAAGGGAAGATTCTTAAACAGCCATTATCAATTAAAAATGGGCTAAAGAAACCACTGCTACTCTGCTACAATATTATTTGCTTGAATTTACAAACTGCAATGCAAAATACTAACCAGAAGGAAAGAAAAAGAAGCCAAAACCTTTCATGCGCTTAATCTGCGTTTAAGTGCTGTGTGAAAAAAGCACTACCCTACACTTTCCATGCCAGGAACATAAAAAGGTCTTCCTAGCATTAAAATCCTAGCAGAAATTTCCTACTGTGAAATAACATGTTTGCTGTCGCTATGTTATCATCTATGCATGGAACTGGTTCTCAACCAGTAGGTCTAAGCATTATGATGGAAACCATTACTCCTACTTTTCTCCTCTACCAGACAACTGCAATTTCACATTCAGCTACTTTAAATACCTGTACTGCGTGTTTGTCAAGTGTTAAATTATACTGAAGGAGTGTTCATTTTGCAGATTTAAATGTTCTGCACAAAGCCAGCAAAAGAATCCAACCTCTGCACAATACAAAAAAAATTGCATACACTAAAATTTTCTGTCTTTCGTATATGGGAATAGGGAAAAAATAGCTCATTTGTTTACTTTAACTTTTAGGAAGAACTTTGCTCCAATTGCATCACATCAGAAATGTGTAGTTTATCTTCTCCACAAACATCTCCACCCACAAAGAACTCACACCACATGGAAGTGACTCCCACTAAGATTAAACACAGAATGCAGTGTTAAATCTGTGACCTCCAATTGCTCTGTTCTCAGAGAATTACCCAACCGATTTTTTAACACATTGTTGGAGGTTGCATTCTGTATTTCTCTGAAGTTGGCTCGACAGATAGTTGCATTAAAGCCTGGCTCTCCAGGCATTCCTCAATTCAGATCCTGAAGCAGTTACAATCCTGCTATGTTATAAATTAGATTAGGCTGGGAGTTTCCAGCATTAGTCAGGACTCTATCCATGGAATGCACAGCAAAATCACACTCCCTGTCCAGAACAACTTATAATCTAAACTAGAGGTAAACAGTTTGGCTTCATGTGTAAAGACAGTGCACATTACTCCTTTCAGATGGGGTACATGAATGCAGTAAGCTTCAAAGTAGACCAGAAATGACAGGGAGAGATCCATAGCAAATCCCTTTACAATTTGAAGAACATTACACAGCCCTGGAAGTTGACTCCTAAAACAGACTTGGGTGTTCTGGACTTTCAAGTCAGACACACTAATTCATAAGAAATCACTTTCAAGCCCATTTGTATAGGTACAGATGTATTTGCTCCATAATCAGTTTTCCAATTGGGATTTGGGTGTTTGGCTTGTTCTCTTAGCACTACTTAAAAAAGAGAGGGGAGCATTACATTAGCATCCCTTACTTTGGATTTAAATTATGTTCAAACATTGTAACCACATTAAAAAAAAATTATCTGTCTTATTTAGTGGTATACAGACCAAGGAACACTGACTGCTTTTTCAGCTTGAATGAAAGTTTGGCTACTGAAAGAGTTACCAACTGCCTCAATTTGCTGTATTTTTAGAATAGATTCAAGTGGTCGGGCAAAGACGATACTAACATGCCAAAAGAAAAGGGAAAGCTGCAATGCCACAACCTTATCTGAGGCCATTGGCCACTTTACATCAAAATCATCTTAATTCAGAAGCTTAGAAACACAATTTTTCATCAGGTAATAGGAAGAACTCTTTTACAGAATTATTTCTCTAAGTAAAAGCTGAATACTGATGTGTTACACAGTGTGCAAAGCCCTCTCTAAATGAAGAGGAATATCAATCCATCCCCAAGAGAGCAAAGAATCATACATAACTTTGGGAAGACTCAGAGATGTCCACGCAGCTTCCACTTTTTGCAAATCACCCAGATAAGGTTCACTGAGTTATGCCAAGTAGAATGAGCCAGATACAGCTAATCAGTTTGGTGTTCTCACCACAGGGTCCCCACCCCATCCTACCCCCATGCAAATATGTACTTCTCATGCTTGACTTGCTTTTCGTATTGAATACTGACTCCAAGTGCACTAGTGTGAAGCATGACTGCTCCTGGCAAACACTGCATCTCTTACACAGCAAAGATGCAGACTGTCACTGAAGGAAAGTTACAGCTATGTAAAACTATATAACAGACCTTTGGAACGAATGGTCTTGTTTAAACAGCACACTGCATAGCTGAGAAACTGGCAATAGAAAAAAGCAGCAGGAAGAGGAAGAGACAAACAGGAAGCAGTTTTTGTAAAGCAGCCAAGTTCAGAAACCTGCAAGATGCAGTGTCCGCCAGAGACCTGGCAGCAGCCATGCTATCGACACAGCGCAAATGACCCCAGGCCAGAGCTGCTACAGAATTGTGCTTACAGCCAGGGTTTAGAATAACCCTTCATTGCTACACTAAAGAAAAGGTCATCGAACATCAGCATATTAAGAGCAATACTTTGGTCCTTCTGTCAAAAGCACATTGAATAGAAACAAGATTAGGGTCACTAAACTATTCCAAATAGTCTCCACAACCTTGACCAGACAACCTGGGCTAAGCCCGGGCCCAATTATACACCTCAATAACACAGCAACCTGCACAGAAACATCTCAAGACTAACTGACCTCCGGTCAGTTCACTTTATGTTCACACAATGGCTCAGCCATACCGAAACAAGCAAAACTGAATAAAAAACCCCCACTGTTGCTCCACTCAGGAAGAAAGAACAATATATTAAATATAGGAACTAAATATAGGAATGTAGAAAGAAGGAACAATATATTAAATATAAACTTGTGGTGCCAGTGGTACACTGACACTGTGCTGAGGAAATCATCCCACAAACATGAGCACTTGGTGACAAACACATACCTATGCTCCATAAGTGCAGCATGCTGTATCATGTGACACGCATGCGCCTATCCAAAAAACCCACAATACTGTTACAAGAAATGGACTACTTTTCCTTTCCCATACCTCTGCCTTAATTTTACCTTAAAAATCTCTCAATGTCCTGTTCAATTATGATTTAGTAGCGGGATTCCCATTTTGCTCCTTAAAGAACCTGACAATTGCAGCAAAAGAGAGCTGGACAGTCTCCACTAACGACATGCAAAGAAAAAACCAGCAACAATCCACACAACAAAATGAGAAACCCCTTCTTTGTAAAACATGACCCTTCTGCTGTGACACATCAGGCCTAAGGAGTCAGATTGAAAGCTACCTTTTCCAAGAATCTGAAAGTAAAGGTGGGAGAAATTTGCAAGGAAAAATCCTGGTGAGGATACAAAATTCTATACAAATATTTAACCAAATTTATAAAAACTCCTTTAGTAACAGCAATTCAAACAGAAATATTTTCAGTCACAGGATTCAGAGCATTTCTCAGAAAGCTCATTTCTATTTTACAGATGAGAACAAGAGATTTACCAAAATCTACCATTTACCAAAAGATTTTTACCAGCATAGATCAGAACTGAGCCTCCTAGCCCATACACCTTAGTCATTTAAATAATTTTAACTGGAGCCAAGGGGAAGACATCCCAAAAGCCATCACTCTACACAAAATTTGTAAGGTGATTCACCAAAACAGCTCTGAATTGAACACATTAAACTTCCCACATGCAATATACAACAGACATCAGGTGTCTGAGAGTCACCCATGAAAGCTGGTATTCTAAGTAGGGAATCACTCAAGTTATTAACCTATGAGGAACATCAAGGAGACAAATGCACTGGACAAGGTCCTCTGGGTTTACATGCCAGAGCTGCAAAAAGGTTCTGACTATTGCTGGAATTCACAGCTCTGAACTCCCTCTGGATGCAGGCACAAGTCTCTTCAAAGACTGACTAAATCAGCAGAGGAGTTTTCTGCACAAAATCCCCTTTCATTCAAGATGTGAACATCTCAAGTTTAATGTATGTACTGCCTACCCTTGAAAGATCTTTACAGACAAGTTCTAAATGCTGAGGGAGGACTGACAATTCCTTCCCAGAGTAAGTACTTCTTCAGGGGAACAGTGAGACAAAGCAAGAGACAGAGTGAAACTTTTCACCCAGTCTAGCAGTTGCAGCTTTCACCTAGGCTGCAGGCCCCACTGCAAGGAATATCCATGCACTCTACATTCAAAAAGCATCACATGAAACACTCAGTTGTTAAAACTGAGACTGGAACCAGATATTTTCCACCAAGATGAATGGACCAAATCAGAACATTTGAGATCCACACGCATTCTTTCCTCCTGGCCCACAAACTCAGTTAATAAACCAGCATATACAATAAACAGCACCTCAAGGCAAAAATTACAAGTCTTCTTCATCACAGAACATCAGTCAAGACTGCAGGGTATGCGGATGTATGCAGAATCAGACATTCTGCCATTGAAAAAAACACTTTATTGCCAGAAACAAAGAAGCCTTAAAGATTACAGGCATCCTCCAAGGCACAACAGTAATTTTACCAGCAGCATGCAAAAATCCCCAACAGGCAATATAAGCTCCTTACTACTAAGTACACATACACCAACACAACTGATCAGGTTCCCAGCTTCTGACATTCACTTGTGCATTTTAAAAGGCAGTTCCTTCAAGAGTACACACAAGCTTTATTATTATCTGACCCTATTGTATGATTACATTCAGGAGGAATTAAAAGTACCAAAAAAGACAGGACAGGCCTTAACACACCCAGAAGTGCAGTAAGTGCAGAAGTGCTACCACTATCTTATAATCTAGGAATAGGCTCTCAGAAGTTAAAGACAGAGTTAAATGTGTATGTCTGTATACTGTGGGCTTTTTGTTTGGGTGGGGAATGTTTAAAGCTTATATGCATTTGGGAAAAGTATCTGCTCAACATTTAAGAAGGCCAGTCGATTCCAGGTAAATAACTGTAATGAAAGTCAGGTGACTAAAAAAGGAAGTAAATATTGCAAGAGTATTTTTTTAATCTCTGAGCAGAGAAAAGCCCCATTCTAAACAAAGAATGCAGGAAAAAGGAACATTACAAGCTTCGAAAACTAGAGACATGTTCTACACTTAGAAGCCAGCTGGTTTTACTGTCCAGGTTTTAAAGAATACTCCCATTTGTTTTCAAATCCAATTTCAAAAAGTTTTTCTCTTTCTCTTTACCCCACTAAAAAAAGTCTACACACTCACTGAATTTGCTCTAAACTCTTAACCATTACAAAAAAAAAATCTATTTAACAATATGTTATATAACTTTCATTTGTAAGACATCTTTACTGCATATTTTAGAAAAAGAGCATTCTAGTCAAAATGAAATCAGACAGAAGGGCAAAAAGGTTTTCAATGACACTATTTAAAATGCTTTATTTTAAAATGAGCTAACACACGTAACTTAAGTAAAAGTTGAGAAAAGATTAAAGAGATTTCCATTACATTTATATCAAAGCAAGAGAATTCACAAGGAAGCAAGTCTCCTGGTAAGCATTATTAAACACATAAAAATGTTAAAGCCTTCTTTCACAATGAAGAAAAGTCTCAACAGTATCAAGTCCTAGCCAGACTCAAATCACATTCAAATGTAAAAGAATTCAAATAAAACTCCAAAGAATGTTTAAAGAAAGAAACAAATAATCCTGACTTGCAGCTATGGGAAAAACCCCAAGTTACTTCCTCTGCCTTTATCTTCCAGCCAAAATCAGAAACATCGGGTCTCTAGGAAGAAGACAAGCCATTTAGTGATAGCTTATGTTTATGCATACCTGTTCATGTAGTTTCCTTCTCCTCCTGGTAAATAAAAGCATTGCTTAGTCTCATAGAAGAAATTTCACAGATGGCTACAGTGAACCATTCCCATTTACAGTGGAAAACCATACATAATTTAGATATACTGAACAACAGCTGAGTGAGAATATAAACCAGGGATAGGTGCACAACTTTTCACAGAATAAGTAGGTCACTGAAGTGCTCAACACATTCATAACGCTGAAGAATGTCAGAGAACAACGTGATCAGCTTCATCTGCCTGGAATTTCCCTCCCCTACACTCACCCACACTGGCTTCAGTTCGGTATTCTGATTATGCAATCAGAATTCCACTCTGAGAAATGGGGATATTACAAAAATGCAGGCGTTTTTGTTTGCCTGTATTCTCAGTGCAGTGATGGAAAAGCAGACAGGGAGGTCAGGAAAACTTCTAAGCAGTGTAAACAGGTCCCCAGGAAGCGGCTGAACAAACTGCGGGGGGAGAAGGTGCCAAACCCAAGTCAGGTCACTGCCAGCAGCGCTACAGAGACACCCCGAGCTCGCGCTCGCTTCTCTGGGTAAGGCAGGGAGAGACAGAAAGAATAAGTGCTGCCAGTCACACACAGACATTCGGCTCCCAGGCTACATCACTGCCATTTCTTCTGAGAATGTCATCTTTCTACATGTCCAGCCAAACTTCAGGACAACGCAGACATGTCAGCAGTTGATCTTCCTGCATATACCACAAAAATCACATCCTGCCTGAAAGCAAAGTGAAAAGTATGGGAAGACAGACAGAAAGAAATAAAGTCTGATCTTAACAGGCATAGCCAAAAGCAATTTTTAAAAAAATGCTGCCTCTATTTCTCCTTTACACTCTAAAAACATTTTTTAGTTGTCTGGCTACTTTGATAACTAATTAGCATACAAATTTAAATACACATATTTTAAAATTGAATGCTTTTAGTCTTCAGAGAAAGATAGATATTGTTCCTCAGCGTAGCACTAGCATCCACAAAAAAAAAAGTTAGTCAATCTTTCTGTTAGAGTAAGACACATAAATGCTCATTTTCAGACAGCAGCCAGGAAAAAACACAGCAAAGCCAACAGTGTAATGTTATTTTGAGTAAGTCAGCAATTAATAGCAGATCAAAATATTCAAGCTGGGAATAGAAGGGAAAAGAGGGGAAAGACAGAAAGAAGTTTTCTTGCTTTATTTACATAATCTAATAATAACCTGTTCGTTTGTAGCTGCCACTATTACATTTCCACTTCCCCAATACCAGCAAAAACACATTAAACCATCCCTGTGACAAGAAAAAAAAATAAAGAACAAAGAGAGAGAAAGAAATGCATGGTGGATGAAAACATTACCAAATCGAAACATGAACTGAAGGGTAAAATCTCCCCCAAAATTAAAAGGTTCAAAGCAATTTTGAGAAAATACACCTATTTTGGCACTGACAAGGAGATGCTCATATTCCCACCTAAGAATTACCTAGAAAAATCAGTATTTCCCTGTTTGATACTGATAAGTACATTCAACCCCCATGGCTGGGCTATCACCCAAACCTGAGGGTATCACTTGCTTCACAGGCAAAAAGCTGTCTGCTTGCACCACCGCTGCACGCCAACTTCCAGAACCACCACCTTGTTCTGCCAGGCTGCTTGAGGGTATTGGGATTAAATTCATCTAGGTAATTAAATCTGCCACAAAAATTTCAAACTACATTTACAAGATCCAAAATTATGCAAGCTATCCTAAGGGGGTAACCCCAGAGGATTGCTTTGACATACCAGATAAGACTGCTAAATGCCAAGTGTGCTCATCATGTCAAGTACCATTTAACACATCCTCTTATAATCGAGGAAAAGGATTTTTAAGGACAAAACCTTACACTACTCCCACAACAAGGGCACCATAGAGCAATTCCAATTCACTCTACAGCAAAATCTGTTTCCTCCAACAATACTGAAGTATAAATCAGAACACTTTATAAATCAGAACACTTAACTAGTTTTCAGATCCAAATTTTTGATTAAATGGCACTTTCTAATCTTCAAGGAATAGTTTACTTAACTGCCTTTATTACTTTTTATCTAGGTAAGAAATATTACTTAAAACAGAAAGCAATGCACAAACAGGCTACTAAATGAAGCAAGTGCTACCAAACAAATGAGAAATGTTTCAAAGCTTAATTTCATTCCAAACATTGGGTCTGAAATTTTCACTCTGTCAACGTCAGACATACGTGGCAAAAAAAAAAAAAAAAAAGTTAACAAGTGTAAGTGTGTCAGCATAAGCAACTGGACATGATCAGACAAACAAAGCCTAATGCACTGATACTCTTTATCATCTCCATACCCTGATACCCTTAAGAGCTTGGGAAAGGCAGGTGAAAATCATCCTATTTACATGAAAACCAGATGTAGTGAGATTTGCCCTAATCTGAGGTAAATCAAGAGTCTGCCATGCACACGAGTGTCTCATCCTGCTTCCACAATGCATCAGACAATCCTGTCTCCTGTGCCACACATTGAAGAGTCATTTCAAAGCACTGAATACTTACAATAGTCAGTAATAAAATTTGCCTTTCAAAGTTGATCTTCAAAATCATCAGGAAGATTAGATCTAGTTTCTCAAAGGCAACGTATTAAATGTCTACTTCTTTCCTCTGAAGCATCTCTTCCCCAAGGTAATGTTCAAATTTTGTGATAGATTATGATTGTTGAGTAGAGTATAAACAAAATTTTGAAAAGAAAATCTAGAAAATATAAATCACCACCAATTTAAGTTTACTGACTTTTTAAAGATACTAAGCATCTGAAAAGACAGACTTCCTTTTTTTTTTTGCAATTAAATTTCCGTCTAACTTAGGATAAAAGTCTTAATTTTGGTCTCATATCTCAATAAATGTGCATTTCTAACAGAACTGGTTCCAAAGCAGTGTGCTCTGTCTCACAGGCTGCTGACCCCATGGTCAGTTCACACATCATTAACCAATTCAAACAGGCAAAAACAAAACGCAAAAACAAAACGCAAAAACAAAACGCAAAAACAAAACGCAAAAACAAAACGCAAAAACAAAACGCAAAAACAAAACGCAAAAACAAAACGCAAAAACAAAACGCAAAAACAAAACGCAAAAACAAAACGCAAAAACAAAACGCAAAAACAAAACGCAAAAACAAAACGCAAAAACAAAACGCAAAAACAAAACGCAAAAACAAAACGCAAAAACAAAACGCAAAAACAAAACGCAAAAACAAAACGCAAAAACAAAACGCAAAAACAAAACGCAAAAACAAAACGCAAAAACAAAACGCAAAAACAAAACGCAAAAACAAAACGCAAAAACAAAACGCAAAAACAAAACGCAAAAACAAAACGCAAAAACAAAACGCAAAAACAAAACGCAAAAACAAAACGCAAAAACAAAACAACCAACCAATTTTAAGGAAAACAAGACTGAGTCTGAAAAAACCCAACTCTAACAAACTAACTTAAAACAACAGCCAGGGAATGAATCTAAGGAGATATAACAACCTATAGAGTTACAAACAAGCATTCTTGCATAGCAGTGACTCAGAGAAATGAAAAGGTGAAAGAGCACCCAACTCTGAAATCAAAGTGACTGAATACAAAGGGGTAATTTTTAAAATATATTTACTTTGTCATTTAAATTTATTCTGAAATTTATTCCGGCAATTTCCAGGCCAAATTAATTTTCCAGACGTAGGGTGACAAATAATCCTCACACACACAATACAGACCATCAGGTCCACACACTGTCCCTGATCTTACCAGGAGTTTACATGCAGAGAACTGAAGTTTTCTTAGGAATAAGGTCCTACCTACCCCTCTCCAGTTTCATCAAGTTTTCCCTCCGTCTATATTACAGTAATCATGAACACATAGAAGAAATCAGGACCTGTAGTAATAAAACTGGAAAAGCAGACAGACACAAATGCTTACGGAAATGGAGAAGCAACACTAAGAAGCAGCTGGGATAAAAAAGAAAGCCAAGAGGGTAAAGTCTGTACCTGTGCTTTTACACTATACTTGTTTTGGCACTGACTGCAATGGTCCAAAGCCAAAAATGACACTGTGACAAAATGGTGTCACCTACCCCAGTGAAAGCAGAACAGTGCAACTAATTTAACTGAGAAAACAAAACCTGATGGGGGGCGGGCAGGGAAGCAGCNAAAAAAAAAAAAAAGTTAACAAGTGTAAGTGTGTCAGCATAAGCAACTGGACATGATCAGACAAACAAAGCCTAATGCACTGATACTCTTTATCATCTCCATACCCTGATACCCTTAAGAGCTTGGGAAAGGCAGGTGAAAATCATCCTATTTACATGAAAACCAGATGTAGTGAGATTTGCCCTAATCTGAGGTAAATCAAGAGTCTGCCATGCACACGAGTGTCTCATCCTGCTTCCACAATGCATCAGACAATCCTGTCTCCTGTGCCACACATTGAAGAGTCATTTCAAAGCACTGAATACTTACAATAGTCAGTAATAAAATTTGCCTTTCAAAGTTGATCTTCAAAATCATCAGGAAAATTAGATCTAGTTTCTCAAAGGCAACGTATTAAATGTCTACTTCTTTCCTCTGAAGCATCTCTTCCCCAAGGTAATGTTCAAATTTTGTGATAGATTATGATTGTTGAGTAGAGTATAAACAAAATTTTGAAAAGAAAATCTAGAAAATATAAATCACCACCAATTTAAGTTTACTGACTTTTTAAAGATACTAAGCATCTGAAAAGACAGACTTCCTTTTTTTTTTTTGCAATTAAATTTCCGTCTAACTTAGGATAAAAGTCTTAATTTTGGTCTCATATCTCAATAAATGTGCATTTCTAACAGAACTGGTTCCAAAGCAGTGTGCTCTATCTCACAGGCTGCTGACCCCATGGTCAGTTCACACATCATTAACCAATTCAAACAGGAAAAAACAAAACGCAAAAACAAAACGCAAAAACAAAACGCAAAAACNTTTCATCAAGTTTTCCCTCCGCCTATATTACAGTAATCATGAACACATAGAAGAAATCAGGACCTGTAGTAATAAAACTGGAAAAGCAGACAGACACAAATGCTTACGGAAATGGAGAAGCAACACTAAGAAGCAGCTGGGATAAAAAAGAAAGCCAAGAGGGTAAAGTCTGTACCTGTGCTTTTACACTATACTTGTTTTGGCACTGACTGCAATGGTCCAAAGCCAAAAATGACACTGTGACAAAATGGTGTCACCTACCCCAGTGAAAGCAGAACAGTGCAACTAATTTAACTGAGAAAACAAAACCTGATGGGGGGCGGGCAGGGAAGCAGCAAACAAAACAAAAAAAAAACAACATCAAAAGCAGCGTGACCCAGTGCAGTCACGTTTGTGAAAGTTCTACTCAGCCCAAAACATTTGATCTCAAATCCAAATAAGCATTCGGGGATATCTGGGCTTATTCTGAACAAACTGAATTTACCAAATATTTTAGTAATTTAAACACACACAAAAAAAGTCATTAACTCAGCATGTGGATTTCCACTGTAATCACTGTTCACCAGACCTCAAACAGCTTGCTGGTGTTGGCTCCCTTGTCTTTGATATTCCCAGTGTCATTTCCAAATCCTACAACGTATGTTTCTGACCACTGGTACAATTACAACTCTTATATAACAGAAATCAGAATGCAAAACATTAATGGCAGGCACATACATTCAGCTTTTACAGGATACACCAGTCTGCAGCCAGAACTGCTCTTCAATACCTAACAAAATTATGTTACTTGGGGGAGGG
>VXBB01003403.1:15014-50610 GCA_013399915.1 Illadopsis cleaveri | reverse complement strand
ACAAAAAAAAAAAAAAAAAAAAAAGAGGAAAGCAATCTCAGACCGAGCTGAAGAACACCCTGACCCTGTAGTTGCCGGCGGCTGCTCTCCCCTAAGCCCCGGTCCCGGGGCAGAGCCGAGCACGCAGTTCCTCCGGCAGACAAAAGGAGCACAGAGCGCAGCCCCGCAGAGCTGCACGGCGCCGTGGCGGGGGGACGCCGTGGCGGGGGGACGTCGGCCCCGCTGGGACAAAGTCCGCTGCCCGCCCTGGGCCGGAGAGCGCTGCGCTGGGCGCCCGGGTCAGCTCCGGGGGTGGAAGAACAACCCCCACTCCTGCCTCGACACGCGGCTCCCCCNGGCGCTCCGCGCACAACAGCCATCTTAAGGACGGCCTCCAGCTCCGCGCCGCGTGCGGCCGGGCCGGGCTTTGCGGACAGCCGCCCTCCTTCCCGTCCGCTCCGCCGGTTGCTCTCACCAGCCGGGCTTTGCGGGCAGCCGGCCGCCCCAGGCCAACGGGGAGTGGCGCGGCCCGGCCCGGTGGGCAGCGACCTCCGGAGGTCGGGGAGGCCTGTGGGGTGGAAGGACCTTGAAGAGCATCCGCTTCCAACGCCTTCCACTAGAACAGGTTGCTCCAGGCCCCATCTAACCTGGCCTTGAACGCTTCCAGGGATGGGGAATCCACAGCTTCTTTGGGCAACCTGTGACAGTGCTTCACCACTCTCCCAGTAAAGAATATCCTAATAGCTAATCTAAACCTGCTCTCTTTCAATCTGAACCCGTTCCCACTTGTCCTCTATCACTTCATGGTCTGCCATATAGTCATGCCTCATCTTTCCTGTAAGTTGCCTTCAGGTACTGGAAGGCCACAGTTAGGTCACCCCAAAGCTTGTCTTCTCCTGGCTGAACAATCCCCAATTGTCTCAGCCTTTCCTCACAGCAGAGCTGCTTCACCCCTCTGATCAACTTGGTGGCCCCCTCCGGACTCACTCCAGCAGCTCCACATCTTTCCAGTGCTAGGCCTCCAGAGCTGGCGGCAGCTCTGAGGGTGAGGTCTCACCTGAGCTGGGGCAGAATACCCCCTCCCCTGCAGCCCAGGACACATCTGCCTTTCTGGGCTGCATGCACTGATTGCCAGCTCATGTCCATCCTGTCATCCAGTGTTCTGTTCTATAAGATGCACGGCCTGAGGCATGTGCCATCTCTTTTTTAAAAGAGTTACCTGGTCTCAAATTTAGCTTGTTACTGAATTTCCTACTCTGTGATTGTGACCTTTAAGTGATAATAAAAGTACAGATGTTGTGTTACAGCCTTACCAGACAATGCAGAATAACAGTTCTATCACTTAGCAATTTACAATACCAATATGCAGTTCCTTTTCAAATAGACAAAATAAAGTCCACCAGCATAAAAGTGGGGATTTTTTTAGTCTAAGGAACTGTGACAACGGCTGCATCTTAGGAGTTTTAGACCCTTTCTCTTACCATAACTAATGTGAGAAACACAGTTGTGTGGCTGGTTTTGCCAGTCATGTGACTTTTGTGTAGACATGGAAAGCATCTATCTCAATGTATTTTATGTGGCACTGCACTGTTTCATGGAAGAATATTTTAGAAACTGACTGTTCTGTATAGATTTTCAGATGAGATACTTTAAATATTCATATCAAAGATGTCCTGGTGGTCACTAATCTCCTTGGCAAAATGCTATTCTTTACCCTTTGTTCTTTTTCACCCTGTTTACACAAGGGGGAAAATTCAGAGCATGAAAGTTCCAATTCCTCACAGCATCACAAACTACTTGGACTACACTCCATGGAATTAGTTTGCATTTCTAGCTGTGTAGCTAGAAGCAGCATTAGGTCATAGATACCCAACAGTGAATTAAATGGCTGCAAATGTTACCTTGACACAAAACCATAGATCTTCCTCACATATCCCCCACACTTCAAACTTGTAATATTTGATCTATTAGGTAAGTAACATTCCCATTATATAGTTTACAGGTCATACAGAAAGCATATATTTATATACTTTTTGAACAAGCAAATACAAATAAAGAAAAAATTACCTGGGAAAACAATATTTAAATTTGCTTCATATGACATACAAACCTTGATATACATCTAAGAATTACTTGTACAAATTAAAGGAGCTTTTAAAAAGGTGATCATGTTAGCATGCTTTACATTAGCCAAAGGGTCCTTTTGTTTACTTTGCATCCTTTGCCACAATGTGATGAAGACAATACATTAAATTCAAGCAGCAGTCTGAGCACACTTGTTGTCTTTTCTAACCAATGCATACATTTAATCCTCATGTTGTGCCCCACCCATCCTTACACACCAACAATAAGTAAGAAACTTCAATTAGATCTGCTCTTCTCACTTTCTTGTTGTACCAGCATCACTTGGCCTTCTCCAAGCAGTTTAAACCAAAGTTTATACTGTATAAACCAAAACAGTTTAACCAAAACAGTCCATTTTTCCCTCTGTGTGGATTATGTTAGCAGTATATTTAGTCTTTCAAAGTAAGGAAACAATATATTAACAAGATTAAATATGGTAAAATAAACATGTTTATATGCTTTTGGTTGTCTACTTTCACTTTAGCACTGCTAGTACTGACTTTACACCTTGTTCCTTTGGAAGATAATAATGGAGTTTTCTTTCTTTTTTCATTTGTGGGTTGACAGCCATTCAACGGATCTTTGAACAGTGTAATTCTGTGCAAAAATGTGCTTATTTCTTTGTTTTAGTTGCCATGCCCACAGCAAATGTGGTAGCTCTTAAATTTTTTTTATCTCTAGCTGCCAAGGTAAGTAAGGATGATTTTATCTGTAAGGGAGTCATGATGCATAGCAGTTATCACATATGTGAAGATGCATAAGGACCAGTATAACCATGTTTGTAATCCAGCCTTTTTGCCTACTGAAAAATAATTGATCACTAATGCAACTCTCGGCATTCAGATCTCAAAAGCTTTGCTTACAACAAGGGTAGTTTTTAGTGGCTTGCAGTGAGGTGTACATGTTGAGTGCAGAGGAAAACTGGAGTAGGAGCTCTGGGTATAATTTTCCTTTTTGGTTAGCTTTTACAGTAAGATTTCTTCAGTACAAATCACTTGATTTGGAACCAGAGTCTCACCTCTTGCTCCCATCCTTCCTCAGATCAGAGTACTTTAGATGGTAGCTAATATAAATTCTACAGGCATGCTCATAATGGGTGCAATCAGTGCAGAACAGGAGCTTGTGATTTAGCACTGTATATTAGAAATTTCTATTTAATATAGCACATCATCATCTCTCCTACAACGGAGATATTTCACACAACATCATCTTCTGAGATATATGTAGTCATCCATCTATGCTATAAGCTCCACCTGAGAGCATTTGAGCTCAGAATTTGGTCCTGAATTGGTATTTTGCATATATAATAAGAATTTACAGTGGGAGAGTTCTTTTGTTCTGCTGTATTCCTCAGAAATAAAATTGGTGGTGTTAAATATTTGAAAACAATGAAAACATTGCCTGCCATGAGTATGTATTATCATATGGTCTAATGATGCAGTAGCAGCATTTTTCCTTGTGCTCTTGGCTTCCTTAAAAGCCACTAGATGAACATCACTCAGTGGATCAAGTGAAGCAAATTGTTGCCTTAGCTGACTTCCCCATTTGCTTTGAAAATTGGAGAGCATGGAATGAAGGAGGGATGATGCTGTAGAAGTGGAATGAATGTTGACCTGAAGAACTATAGTTCAGTCTTTGCCAGATAGTTCTTGCATATCACCTGGCAAATTATTTAAACCAATTTCTTTAAAAAGTAGACCTGTTTGCTTGTTTGAAGACTAATGTCCTTCTCAACTACTGCTGTGAAAAGAAGCCCACTCTGTTCAGAGCACAGACATTGGACTTTTATTATCTCTATGGATACATGTCCATCCTCCACTCGTAGATTAAATGCATAAAGATAGAAAGAATATCTCCCATGGCATGTTGCTTTTCATTTAGAATAAGGGAAATTGGCTGATGCCCTGAGCACTCAGCTGAAATTAATATTAGCAAGCCTTTTGCTCTGAGCACCTGGTTTAACCTCAAGTGGCAACTAAGGTCCACACAGCCACTCACAGTGACCATTCTGAACACACTAAATGCCAATTCAGACCAAGCAGCAACTTGATAGATTGGGCTTTCACCTCTAATTTCCCAAAGGTATGGCATTGAAACATTCAGGTATGATGGCAATAGTAATGGAGACCATAGAAGCCCAGCATAAGGAAGTGAGTCCTTTACTTGCTGCAGATGCAACACTGAGGCAGATGTTGGCAGGCAAAATATCAATAGAAAGCATCAGAATATAGGTAAGTTGTAACACAAGGTCTCAGCTTAATAAAATCTCTGCTGGAGTTGGCCAAGCAGCTCTGTGAGTTCTGTGCTATCTGCAGTGGACGGAAGCTTAGCTGCAGGTAGCTGGGTATGAAACTACATTAGAGCACATTGATGCCACAAGCACATTTCTGCTGGCACATGGTCTCATTAACAAATCTAATTCCATTTCCTGTATGGCCTCTGAAAATAAAGCTCACACACTTTTTCAGTGTTTGATCATAAGAACACAAGCACCTCCCTTTACAAGGTTCAAGATTCTTCTCTAAAGTGCAAGATCTCCAAGGTGTAGGACAAAGAATTTAAAAGTAGGTAAATGCCCAGAGCAAGCATCTGTGACAGAATTCGGAGCCTGGGATTGAAGCGTGTAAATGGACAAGGCTCGGTTCCCAGCACACCCAGAACACTGACGACCACACCCCTTGAGGGCGGTGTGACACAAGGCATTGAGCAAAGATTCCAAGGCCGAAGGACGAGTTCTGCACTCTCCCTACTCCCACCGGCACTGCAAGAAATTCCCGGGACATCTGCTGCCACGGGTTTTATGGTTCTCTCCAGTAATATGGAGGCATCTCTCATTTCTTGATGAATTGCTTCCTGTGGGAAATAAGGTTGACTTTTGGCAGTACAAATGGCATTTGGCTGATACAGATACCATCAGAAGAGAAAATTGTGTTTATTTTTTAAAGTATAATTCAAATATATATCTGAGATCTAATTTCTTTAATTTCTAAGAGCCTATACTAATTTTACATCACTTTTCCAAGGATTCCAGAAGCATCTCATTAAACAAAAAAAAGGCAGTGCTTTAATTCTGCCCCAAACTTTGCCTGTTCTGCACTATCCCAGCTTGGGCATAACGTATGGGGATAAATAAAAGTGAATGTGAGTAATCTCTGTGGTAGGTTTTTTTGAACAAACCAATGGAGATGTGATGAACAAATGGTACAAATAAACGGAGTGGTTTTCGCATAAGGTATTATTCATACAGACAAAGAGTTATTTTTAATTTGTGCTTCAAACAAATGCCTGGAAGTTCTCATGTGTCTGGCAGCTTTCAATACTGGCTTCATCAATTGTTTGCTGTCCTCCAGAGCCTGCTCAATAATGCAAGTGCATCAAGGTGACATCCAGAAGTACTAATTCATGTCACTGGCATTTAGCTTTTACTGTATTTGTTATGTAGACTTTACATTACATTATTCCCAAAGGCAGTCTTGAAAATAATGATTCTGTACTTCTGCTTGAGCTTCTTTAAAGATCAGCAGACTTTATTTAATCCCTGCAGAATAGAACATTCTATAGCCACGATAACTAATTTCTCTTAATCACAACTGAACATGGCTTACTCATTAATTTTTGGCAAATGAGGAAAGTACGAGTATATTTTAAAAAATAATAGGCAGCTCAGCTTACATACTGTATCAGAGCACATGAAAGAACTTCCCAGCATCCTGTTGAAAGAAAATCTAGTAGTTCCTATTTGCCTGGAAAACACCATAGTTGGGACCAGCTGATCCATTTGATCAAGGAAGGGAAAACTGTTCAAAATTGCTCAAGTAACTCCAGAACCTAAAACTTGTTGGTACTATTTCTTGTGTCACAAGGGGCAAACCCATAGCAATTTTTAAGCCACAAGTACTGCATGTTTAGGTGACATTCAAGTTTTCAATTTCATCGCTATGATTAGTTAATTAACAAATCTAAGGACAACAGACAATAATCCAGACACAAAAAAATGTAAGAAATATTACTCTGGTAATGATCTGGAAGGATTAGGAAGTTAATTAAATAGTGTAGAATTATACTATTTCAGATAATATTTAAGAATCAGAATCCAAAATCTACTTGCCAGTGGAAAAAGAACATGTAAAGAAATCATTGTAAAAGAAATATTTAAATTAATTTCTCAATTCCCATCTCAAATACTTAAAAATGGAAAGTCCTAAGATAAACTGGGTGATCTAAAATGAATTTTTTCACCTCTAACCTCTGTTATAATATCTAATTGTATATAATAATTATATCTGTAGAATTTTACTACAGTAAAAGTATCATATGTATCTGTGAACTGTAATTCTACACAAATGATATCACTTTCCTGCTATATTAAACAAGATTGTTGATAGTCAAAACACTGTACAAGCTGTTCCTGCTTCTTTGTTTGCTGTAAGCTACAAAGGCATCCCACCTGTCTCTCTGCTGCATGTACTTGCTTCCAGTTTTGTACAAGGAATTTTGTACTGTACTGCACTGCACACATATTAGATCTTGGTTCTACTTTACTGTCCGCAAAGAACTGTAAATGCTAACACAAAAGGTGCCAGCATCTCCGAGCATTTTGGTTCCGAAGTGTTTTGACTCCAAAGCAAAGTATCCCTGGAAAAACTTGTCATTATACACAAATACAGTATGCATACTTGACTGATAAACTGAGTTGAATGACACTTGTGTTTATGAAAGGCTACATTTTATCCTGTTCGGAGAACAGCTCATTACCAGGGAAACAGGAATTTTCTTGCAATGTTACTAGGATTACATTTTTTGTTATTATGTTACTCTTCAGGCCCAGTTATTCACAATGTTGAGTAGCAATCTGAACGGTGAAATTGGAGACCACTGGCCCAGATTTCCTTTCCTCACTCCCTTCACTTAACATCTGTGAATTCAAGGACTGAACAAGGCCTTCTGAAATGTTTCTGCTCTGGCTAGAACTTGAAACTTGAGATGGCAAAATCTCAAGGGAAAGGGAGATGTCCAGCTTGTTCTGAAATAAGAAGCTGTCAGAACATCCTGTGAGCAGAACTAAATCTTTCAAAGCGGTCTTGCCAAGCTCCAAACACTGCAAGTTACTGAGCCGCTGATCAGACTGACTTCAAACTTTGCCATACCCATCCTGCCATACCTCCCTCCTTCTGCCTGAACACCACCCATAGCCAGAGCCTGCCTGGCTGGCTGGGGTTGGGGCTCTGGCACTTGTGCTGCCAGTAGGCTGCTGTTCCAGGCAGCTCTTTTGCCAATGCCCAGAGTCACCCCTGGTTGTTCCTATAGAGAGAACTGTCCATTACCTTGTCATAGGAAAAGGAGCAGATACTGTTGATGGTGCTGTATAAGCATTAGCAATATTAAACCACATGGTATCTCTGTGCAAGGAAGGTAAGATTTAAGATTTGTAGGACTACCTACAAACTTCTTTCTCCAAGGATGTGCACTGTGTACCTTTTGCATCTGTTGTTAGCACATGCTGCTTACAATGTTTACAACTTATTCTGTTCTCAGAGACACCTACAAACATTTCAGTAGTTTGAGATTGTATTTATTCAGCTGACTACAAATTGTCAGGGGTTGTGAAGATGTGATGCATTCAGACAGTCGGGGTCACCACTTGATGCAGGAGGCACTGCGGGATCTATGTGTAGGAGGATCGGACCCGCAGAAGGAACGAGGCAGGCAGCAGCAGTTGAAGGGAAAGCTAATACTTTATTCTACATTCTTCATTCTGTGTTCTCCTACATGTGTTTGTGAGTGTGTGTGTGTGTTCTCTTATCAACAATCCAACTCCAATATATACAGTTTTTACAAAGGCAAGAGATTGGTCATTTAGGTCACCACCTCTTTAACCTGGATGGTGGACACCACCATCAATCAACTCTCCTCCCAGAGGAGAAATATGAAAACATCTCTAAAAATATACATGGTTTATGTTGAGCTGCGTGAGAACGAAGGACTGCTTGGGTCCAAACATTCACGAGCAAGAAAAATGAGGGCAACAAAGATGCATCACTAAGGGCTGAAATTAAAAATGAAATTAAAGAATCCTTCTGACTTGCCATCATCTGGACAGATTTGTGGAAAATGTGGAAATGCAGATAATGTGGAAAAACTTCATGCATTACATGTCAGTGAAGAAGTCATTCTCGTTCACCTCTGTAAGCAAACAGCTGCAGCATTTCTTGGTTCTGTAATAGGAGAGGCTATTCAGCCATAGCCTCACTCTACCAGCGTTCTCACTCTACAGTGCTGGGCTATGCTGGTCCCTTTGACCCTATCTACTATGATAATTTGGTTATTAGTGTGCATGAAATATCACATTGCAGCTCTGGACACAAGACTGCTGCAGCAAACAAGCTGGTGGGACAACTCCAACAGCTCCATGTTCCAGGAAAAACCCTGAAAAAGCTCCTTGTGAGGAGATTTCAAAACAGCAGCTGCACCACTGGTGCACTGCCTTCCCAAAGGGAACACAGGCCAGCAGATGGGGACTCTGCATTCCTAGATGACAATTAATATTTTGAAAGATTTTGGGAACTTATTATTAAAATGTAAGCAGAATACATTTAATTTAAAACTTTTTCATGCCTTCATGCAAAAAAATGGTCCCCATTTCTCTCTCTCCCCACTCCTAACTCCCTGGCTTGGTAGTCACTATGAAGGATTTACATTTCTGGAAAACTACAACACTGACTTCTTTCACATTGGCTTTTAAAACCAACATATGACTGGCAAAGTGTTTACCAGCCAAACAAACCAAGCAAGCTTTTTATGTCTCCAAAGGTAATAAAATAGTGCTTGGAGGACAGCCTGTCTTGAGTTTCTGCATGAAGCTCCACAGAAGGAGATGGCTATTTTAATCATCCTGTAGTTTCTTAAGCATAGGTTCTCCTGTTGGTTTAGAACAGGCTCAACCCAGAACACTAAGCCATAAATACATTTCGAGCTGAGGTTGAAGCAGAATTAATATTCATCTGTCTAGTTTTATTTTAAAATATACCTTTAGATCTCTTGATGTGTAGCAGAGTCAGTGAGTCACTCCAGACAAAGATATTTTGGAAAAAGATGTGAGGTGAGTTTTTGAGTTTGTTTTTCTTTCTTCCCCGCCCCCTTCCCTTTTTTTTTTTCTTTTTTTTTTTTTTCTTTTTTCCAGTCACAGGCAGACTTGGCTTTGTTATGTGGGGTTTTTTTGTAACAGAAAAACTAGGAGTTAATGAGCACATAACCTCCCTCAGTGACACAGACACTCCAAGACAAATTGAAGGACTTCTGGTTGGACTCTAGCCAGCCATCCTGTGTTGATGGAGCTGGTAGAATAGTGACAAGGGGCTTCTGTGTCCTGTGCAGCAGCAACTGCAGTGAACCTCAATGCTCAGAGAAAAGGACAGAGCTGGAAGGAAGAAACTGGCCATTTTTCCACACTGCCTCAGTTCATATGGCCTTATGGGCCTGGCTGGCTGCAATGTGTGAAAGTATGCAGCACCTACAGATACTTACAGATGTGTAGGAACAGAAATTAAGCAGAAGGAAGTCATTCCTAGAGTCAGAAAGTGACAGCCATCATGGGGACTCCTGGCACCCTGCCCAGTCCACTCTCTTCTAGCCTGGCAGCTTAGAATCGAGACAGTGTAATGCCTCTGTCTTCCCTATAGCAAGGCTTTTGCCTCTCTACTCCTAGCTCAAGCCAACACCATGACCATATGTGGTAAATGAAGCAGACAGCAGAGGCCAGCAACAAAAATGATCCTGTTATTCTGAGGTGTATTTTTGGCAGGATCTAGGGGTGCGAAGCAGTGAGGAGAAAGCTGTGTTCCATCTTTAGCAGAATTCTTCACTTTGCTGTACTCTGTTTCGTGACTTGTTTGCTTGAGCCTTTTTTTAACCACACTTTTGGGCTTTTCAGTGTGTACAGACAGGACAAATATAGTGACTTACAAGCATATACCTATTATTTAGTTGCTATATAAAGCCCACCTGAGCACACCATGAATTCACATTTTAGGTTTGCTGGAAACTTCTGCTGGAAATTTGTTCTGGGCTGTTGCCACCTTGCAGGGATCCTTTCTCATCCCCTGCACACAGGCAAATCCTCAGCTTGAAATTACTATGTAGAAGCTCTGTTAGTCACAGCAGTGACCACAAAAAACATTTTGTCTTTGAAATTCTTATTTCATGCAACTTTCCTAGGTAACCTTTCCTAACTTAGGATACCATTTGTGTTTGTCATGTGGTGGCAGGGTCACCATCCTGGTAGGTGACAAGAAAATTTGTTGGAGCCTATTTTAGACAACGAATCTTCTTGCACATCATTCATAGCCATCACTATGAACAACACAGCCCATTTCCCTGCGTGGACCCCAGGAACACCCATCTAGGGTGACCCTCCTGCCCTCATCCACAGAATGAGCCATGCCCTTGCAGAGCATGCAACCACCATGCCCTACAGGCCAAAGCAGCATATCCACCTCATCCCTGCGACTGAGAACCTCTGTTAAGCCATATCTATCAGCACCAAAAAGCTTCATTAACTTTGAATATAATCAGTTTGTTACTCACTATGTACATTCCCCACATGCAACTAAGCAGATACTTAACAGGTCTTTTTCTCAGAAACTGAATGTAGTGCCTTGAAATTAATTGAGAATATATTTGTAATTTGGACTCACCTGCATGCCAAGATTAGCAATATTTCTAACTGGTTATAGTCACAGACACTGTAAATACAGTCTGCTTCTTTTATGGATGCTGTTAACCTATTCTAAGCATCATAGTTTAGTCTACTGTTTAAACACAAGTGGGGTTTTCCCAACAGCTGGGACATGAAGTCAAGTTGCTTTACAGTCATGTTTTACTGTAATAGGTTTACTTCAGTTTAGAAATGCAAGAGAAATTAATCCTTCTGAAGACATACACTGAACAAAATCAATATATGCACTCAGAGAGAGCTTTAGGTCTGTGCCTGATGTGATCTTACATGCTCCTGTCAATCTGTTTGAGAGCTGACTTCAGGGAAGACAAGCACTAAATCTGAATATTAGCTGGAACAGAAAAAAAAAGTTGGAGAAATTAGTTTGAATTTGTGCAAGTGGTCACACAAACAGTCCCTGACCTTCTCTTACAGAAAATCCTGGAGTGCTGCTCTGCTTAGTCTGCCAGTTCCCAGTCCTTTTAGCATTTACTTCAGGACATGCAAGAACTCTTGAATATGGCTTCACTGGGCTACTCTGTCACAGCAGAAACTTCTTCCAGAAGGGCATAATATTTTGGGGAGGGCAGATGGGAAATTGCTAACATATAGGGAATTTCAAGAGGTAGAATAATTTAGAGGGCAGAGCACTGGATTTACGAATTCCTGCTCTAACTCTAGCTTTCAATGACCAGGGAACAGTATCTTGGTTTTGTGCATCACCTGCAATATGAATGTTTTTTTAAAAAAGCAGTTCTTACCTTGAAAACTTGCAGATGTAATGAAAATGAGGCAAAACCAAAATGAAAACACAGCAGAAATATATCTACCATTATGCACCTCAGGATGCATATTCAGATGTGATATAAGCAAAGATACTGGACAATTTCCTGAATTTCACAGTAACTTAGAAATGTTGTTTGGTAAGACTGAAAGGCTTGAAAGAAGATCAGGTCAAGGAAACAAGGAACTTGCTTGAGATACAAATAATAAAATTCCATAATTTGGAAATAGCTAGTTTAACAATAGGGCGTTCTTTCTAAGTGAATCTGTGTCAAAAAAAAGACAACAAATGCTGCAGCTCTGAACAATATATTTTATGTACACAAAGACTCCAAAAGAATGGACTAAATGGCAGCATGCACTAACATTTCAAACATAGACATCAAGGTTTATATTCCAGCACAGTTCAAATGTGAAAGCATGGCTCAATTTCAAGGCTGTTTGGTGTCCCTCATGCAAACTTCCTGATACCCAAGGCTCCTCAAGCACTGTTAGCGTTTCTGAGACAACTGTGCTACATCTGTCTGTCAGTGCTGTGCCCTTCCTCAGACAGCTCTGGGGTTAAACTTTTTGCTTACAGACAGCAGTTACATGGGTTTGTATTATTTGAGCCCTGCATCCAGGCACTCTCACTGGGCCCCATTGCCAGCAATACCCCCAACACCCACCAGCCTCCCAAACTGGGGAGTTGGTGAGACCCCATGAGATGACCCTATGACCCAGACTGATTTTAGTTACGGCAGATAGTGAGGTAATTGCTTCTTTTGGATCCAATGGACCCCCTTTGCTTTCTGTTTACAGTATGCAAGGGGCTCCATAGTCTGTTTGTTATCGCCATTTATCCGTATGTTTGCTAAAAGTTTTTTTAAAGAAATGCAGTATCAGCATCTCCTCCAACCTTTCAGACTGCTCACATCAGAACAGAATACAGAATCACAGAATAAACTAGGCTGGAAAAGACCTTTGAGATCATCAAGTCCAACCTATGACTTAACTCCTCCTTCTTAACTAAACCATGGCACTGAGTGCCACATCCTGTCTTTTTTTAAACACATCCAGGGAAGGAGATTCCACCGCCTCCCTGGGCAGACGTTACATTGCCCAATCACTCTTTCAATGAAGAAGTTTCTTCTAACATCTAACCTAAATGTCCCTCAGTGAAGCTTAAGACTGAGTCCTCTCATTCTGTCAGTGGTTGTCTGAGAGAAGAGCCTGACCCCATCTGACTACGACCACCTTTCAGGGAGTTGTAGAGAGTGATAAGGTCACCCCTGAGTCTCCTTTTCTCCAGGCTAAACAGCCCCAGCTCCCTGAGTCATTCCTCATAGGACTTGTGTTCCAAGCCCCTCACCAGACTTGTTGCCCTCCTCTGGATGGGTTCAAGTGTCTCAACATCCTTTCTAAACTGAGCGGCACAGCTGGACACAGCACTCAAGGTGTGGCCTTTGTTACCCATACTGACTGCATAAGTGTACGTGCACTTCAGCTGGGCTGCTGATTTCACCCCTGTCTCTGGCTTATCATCCTTGGGCTTGTTCCTGGAGAGCCTGGTTGCATCCCCCTCCCCCTTCAAACCTAGTTTAAAGCCCTCTCAATGAGTTGGGCCAATTCATGGGCTAGAATAATTTTGCCCTTAACAGATAGCTGGAGCCCATGTGGTTCTAGCAGGCCAGATGCTGTAAAAGTTGCCCCACAATCAAAGAACCCAGAAGTCTGCTGATGGCACCAGACCTTAAGCCACTTGTTAATAATGTGGGTTCTCCTGTTCCTTTCATCATTTGTCCCTGCCACTGAAGGTACTGAGCAGAGCACCACCTGTGCTCCTGCCCCATCGACCAACTGACCCAGAGCCTTGAAGTCCCTTTTAATAACCTTGGTGCTCCTCTTTTCAATCTCGTCACTGCCAGCCTGGAGTGTCAGCAGTGGGTAATAATCATAGGGCTGAACCAGCCCATGGAATCTGTCGGTTGTATCCTGCCCCCTGTTCCCCTCATGTACTACCACTACCCTTCTTTTGTTTTTAATGCTAGAGGTAGTAATCTGTCTGGCAGACGAAGTGTAATAGGGAGGCTCTCCAGGCAGATTATTTTCTTCTGTGTCATCTGGCTGACCCTCTGGATCCAGGGCCTCATACCTATTCTGTAGTGGCACCTGAGTAGTGGTGGGGGTCAGGGGGAATTTTCATTACCTACCCGAGGAGGCACCTGTTTCCACTCTCCTTCATCTACTAGGTCTCCTCCTCCTTCCTGATTGTGGGAGGCATGGGAGTCCTCTGACTCCTGGTGGGCTTCTCTAAGGGATGGAAGCGTAAAACTCCACCAGCCTATTTCCTTTGCTCTCCCTAATACCTCCTAATCTTTCTACCTCATCCTTTAGCTCACCCACCAGAGAGAGCAGATCATTCACCTGTTCGCACCACAGGCAGGAGTCTTTTGCACTGTCCCCTGATGCTAGTGACAGGCTCAAACACTCCTTACAGGAAGGGGTCTGGACAGATGCATCCTTCTTGGTGGATTCTGCTTGGGTTGGTACACTTATTAGCTATAGCTTTTGATCATGTGGAGACTGTGGTATATGATATAAAATAAATTCATGCTTAAAACTGAGGTTTCCAAAATTGTGGAAATCCTTAGGCAGCTGGAAAAGAAAACTAATTTGCAATTGTAAGAACAGGGGCAAGCAACAGGGTGGACTCCAAATTTGCAACAGAAAAAGAGGGGCTCAGTCGGAGATGGACCATTTACCAGGGGGGGCTGGACTACTCCCTCAGTGATTGATACCTGATATGCATCTGAGAGGCGATATCAAGTGTGAGCATCTCAATGCCAAGTTCTCGGAAATTGAATCAGACCCTCAGACCTGCCCAGAAAACAGTTTTAAAAACCAGCAACAAGAAAAGAAAATACATGAATATGTGTATTGAGCAAAAGCGGACAGAGACTTTGCCTTAAGGGAAAAAGACTGTATAAAACTGTCCCTCAGAACACTGAATTCGTGAACAGGAGTAGTTTGGTGCAATAGAGGCCGACTCTGTGTTCACCCAACTTCAATTCCCAGGATCGAAGTTGTTTCTGTTATTGTGGCTGTCCGAGATCGCATTTCGTAGCGAAATAAAATTGCTTTCTATTAAATTTGCTATGTTATTTATATCAGAGACCATTGCTGAAAAAATCCCCAAACCAACCAACCAATGAAATCCCAACACAGAACAAAAAGCCCACTAGCAGGAGGATGACTGCAACCCTACCTAGGCAGACTGCTGCATGAGCTGCTATGCCACAACCTCAAAGGTTTACCATGCCCTCAAAGACATGCCACACCCTCGCATGTGTCATGCTCTCAAAGACATGCCATGCCACCCTAGAGCCTTCTTTGAATCACACTGTGAGGGCCGCAGGAAGCCTCACCCAGTGCCTCAATGGCTGGCAAGAGGACCTTATTTTCTGTTTTATTACAGCTTCATCTCTGAAGTTAAACACATCAGGAAGAGGGAGTGAGTGTGGTCAGTCAAGTGCTCACAGAATTAGGGAGTAAAAACTCCAAATGTACTCTCTAATGAGAATGCCTCATCTCACCCATTTGCCTTGAACTTGTCCTGTACACTTTAGACTATCACATTTTTGTGTTTGCATTACTACTGCCTTGGTAAAACACCACTAAGGTTAGGGGAGAGTGCAAGTTAAAGACTGATAAACCCACACTTCAGAATTTCAGCTTGACCTGTCATACTCGGGATGCAAATCTACTACTTCTTATCAGCCTCCCCAGTCCATGAAAATGCTGCTCTGTCTCTGCCTTAGCCTGGTGCAGAAATAAAAATCGACTGCTAGCAACCTACAATTTCTCAAAGCCAAAATAAAATGCAATCCCTATGTGGTTTGTGCAGAACGCAGGTAACTGTGTCAGAGTTTTTTTCTCCCATGGCTTATATTTTGGAAGCAAAGAGCTTTCTCTCCATCCAGCCTTGAATGCACAAGCACTGCCTGGAACTCCTCTCATAGATGTGAAGCCAAAATGGCTTCTGCTATAGCAGGAACTGGGGGAGGAGAGTTACAGTGTGTGAAAATGCAAAAATGGTCTGAGGGAGATTCTAAGAATCAGAGCATATTTCATCATGGTGAATGTTTCAAGAACACTGGCAGAAAAGATGAAGGAAGGAGATAAGAAAACACAGTTTGGCAGATAGCTCAGTCCATACCCACCTACACAACACAGTCTTTTTGTAGAGCAGGTAATTTTCAGCTCTTGATACCAACCTTAGCAGCTTGTCAGACAGGCTGCCAGCTATGTGAAGGCTGATGACAAAACCACTTTTTCTACCAAAACCTATAAAACAGTGTTTCCAAATTTCCATTGGATTAGGTCCTGCATGCAGCAATGGCTGTGTGCTGATAGCTGTCATGCTGAGCACACTCAGCATGCCTTTTCTACCATTGTGGTAGACAGTGTCCCTCTGCTTTGGACAATGGCACTTGCAAAGTCATGTTAAAAACATTTTCTCTATATCTTACACCCTCTTCCTCTTGATTACATCTGTCTGAACCAAAACAAACAGAATTACAATCTAGGTTTACAAAATGCTAAGGAGAAGTATGAGAGGAAGTGTTCTCAACCACAGCTGCTTTCTAAAAGGCTACAGGACATTATTTAGTTGCTGCTGCTCCCTGCAGACTCCTTCTACTTAGACTGGGAGGACTGGGCTACATATGAACAGCAGCAATAGGCCATGCTGTACAGCCCTGCCTCGGATCTTGGCAGAAGTGAGCCGTGCTCCAGTCAACTTTCCTTTCTCTTTATCAACTCATAAATGGTAGCAAAAAATAAGCACATCTAATAACATTGAGCAATTACACAGTAGCTGATAAATAAAGATGTTGAATATAAAGTTTAACCAATCAATACTAATACATGATAAAGTTGTTACTGATAATGTAGCAAGCAGTTAATAACAATTATAAATAATAATGTACTCAAATAAAACCAATAGTCTCTTCAATCCCACCTTCTGCTCCTCAGCTATCCTCACTTTAAGAGCTTATTCCTCAATCACTGAGAGAAGAGGACATTAATTTATACCTTGTGCTCCTCTTTACACCTCTCCATAATGTCATGAATAATAACAGATTCTGGGATTGTTGCTTCATGAATTTTCAGTCCTCCCTACTTCACGTGTCCTCCTGGTTCCAAGAGCCTTCAGCTCAAAAAAAATCTGTTCCTGAGAAGTTGGATGGTTTTCATGGGAAGTGTCCATGGTCCCTTTGAGTTATTACCAGACCCACACAGAGCTTCACTTCTCCTCCCTTCCCTCCTGTCCTCGCAGTGGGCCATTATACTACATCCGACTGATCCAAAAATGGGAGCTGAGAGAGACTCTATAAAACAGGCTAGAAAAACTCTATTGTGGTATGGCCCATACGATTACAGCTTTTTAAAGCATTTTTGTCTCTAAAATAATTTCTGAAGTTGCGTGTTTAAATTCCCTCTCTGAGTGCTGGAGTCTGCCCTTTGAGGACCTCACGAAAACTGAGGTAGTGAAGGATATGATCAGTTTTCTGAGGGTGTTGTGACATAAATGCAGATCTGATTACATCATTTGTTTGGGGTTGAGTCTCAGGAGCTTTATAAAAAGCAGTCCTAATGGCAAGGAGAGAGAAAATGGGAGAGGGAGGGCAATAGCTGATTAGCAGAAGCTCTGTATATGTGCATTCTGCTATTTGCCACATGTCTACAAGGGAATTTCTTCAGTGCAAAGAAACCTGTGAACTGCTGGAATATTATAAGTCTTTCCTTGAGATGTCAGCCAAGAGCTTCAGTATACTCACAGTAGCTACTGTGCTTATTTTCTTCTTAAAGATACAGCTCTCAATGCAAGCGCCGTTGAATGGTAAAGTCTTTCAACTTTCTATTTTCTGGTCTCTTTTACATTAGGGCAGCTATTTATGCAGAAAATGGCATCCTTTCATTATTATTATTCAATATCATGCTCAATGTTGTATATTGTTGCAATCTGCCATTGTTTGGAATTAATATTTCTATTTCTCAGAATAGGTATTCTGACATATACAAGGAAGAGAAATGTGTCCTGTGATTTAGAAGGCATTACAGACTTCTTGCATGCTCTGTGTATTTTGCTTTGTGATCTTTTTATTTCTCATAAAATGAAGCAGAGACTGGCCCTTTCAGAGTTAGTGGAAGCATCACACCTTTCCCCTTCCCTATTTATTTTTAAACCAGAGAGAAAAAAGCAACCCCTGTAAAGCAGCCCATACACTAGAGGTCATTCTCTTATGACCAGTTTCAGGAGGTTGGCACTCCTCACTCTCTTTTTAGGAGTCAGTGTTCATCTATTCAAGCTGATTATAATAAATTTTCATTTTTTCAAACTAATTATAGCCTACCCAGTGTTATTATAGGATATGAGGGGAATTGTTGTAAAGTTTTGTGTGAGAGCACTTACTCAGCACGTATATTCATGGGACAAAAATACAGGAGGTTCAAACATAATCCAGAGCTGTTGGTTCCGGCAGAGCTCTGTCAGGACAAGCATTTTACCAAGTTTTTTTGCATTGAGCAGCAAAAGGCATGGAATTCAAACTTTTAAGGTCATCTTATTTTGTGCATATGTCCTCTGAAAAACGCCTATATTCTAAAGCAGAATATTCCACCTGAAGGACAGAGGTTCCTAGAGCTTGATGCTTTCCAGAGCAACAGAATAAATAAAGCTTGATGCTTTCCAGGTGCTTTCTGTGACCATACAGAAGGTTTGGAATTGAAAGGATGTGTTGAAAAGATATGATACATCCTGAAGGGAATTCTGGAGAATGCCTGTCTCAGGAATCTAGTACCAAGAAATGGCAAGAGCTAGAGTATGTGCCTGTCTCAGACATCTTTCCAAGTAGATTATCACACCTACAACCATTCGCAGCTCTCAGGTGACACTGGAAATGTATTTTTTCCCTGGCTGTTGATCAGTCAAATGCAGGTACACTGGCTCTAGGAGCCTCCTCTGCCACGCATTGGCATGTAACTTTGTCAGTCATCAATATTCATCGTAACAGGAACAAAGAGTCAGGAGAGTGTTTACAGACACAGAGCCATTGAATGTTCACTTCTAGTTGTGAATCCTCCAATTTGACACTGTGTGACAATCTGCCTGACTCTCATTTCATTATCAGGCAGAATAAAAGCAATCTTGCTCAGGTAGGAGCAGGAAAACATTATTAAAAAGAGCATTTAATAAGTCAAGACATTTCCAAAACCATGCAGAGATACTGTCCCAAGTTCAGTCCCTTAAGCAGTGGATAAGTATTGATCATTTGAACACTCACTCATCCTCCCTGGGATTCTCTGAGTTATATGGGTTCATGTGTCATACTCCCTTTTTTCAAAGTCCATCTATTCATTTCTGTCCATCACGTCTCAGTGTAGCAACTGGCAATTCACTGATATTTGTCAAACTCCTCAACAAGGCATAGGAGGGTTCATTGTAGTTACATTCCACTTATATTCCTTGGCTTCCTAACCAGAGAAAAATCCCAGAGGTATACCTACAGAAAAGTCTGTGGATATTACAATTAAAAAAAAAAAGTACTGAGAGCAGTCTTGCCCCAAGATTTAAGTGACCACAAGAAATTCACCACTATGTGCAGGATCACAGAGATAATTATAGTTACAATTTGAGTGAGAAAGGTTCATAGTGTCAAAAAGTTTAAAAGTGTCTATGTTTTGCTATATTTTGCTCAACAGCTGGGACTAGAAAGACAAAAGTATTGCAACATTCAATATATGGGTTTAAGTAGCAATTTGTTTCTTTGAGTAAAATCAATTTCAAATACACTAATATTTCCTTTGTCTTTAAACAGGGTCAAAATGGTCTTATACTGGTAAGTACTAATTAATACATACAAAGTTATGGCTGTCTTCTCTACTTTGAGAACAACCTGCCAAATGTATTCTGGTCACAATCCTTACCCAGGTTTGAATCTGGTCAATTTTCTTGAAATCTGTTATTCAACCATCAGGCTTCAGATCTAGGTGACTGAGAATCAGTTACTGAATTCTAAATTTCCTTGTGGAATCACAGGAGTTTCAGCAGACTAAAACTGGCCCTGCAACTGCAGAGGGTCCCCAAAGCCCTCTGTTTCCTCCGCAGTCACAGGCCAGCAGCACATTCCAGTCTAGTTCTGCAAAGAGCATTCTCTCCCTACTCACATGAGTGTTCTTTTTCAAGTAGAATCAGAGTTCAGCAAGTCACCTGTATTCTGTTACTGGAGGCTCAGGTCCCTGAAGATCCCCACAGTGACAAAGCTGAATAAATCACCTTTAGGAAAGCATTGTTAATTTGTAACTAATCATTTTAGTCATCTACTAACTCAGAAGGACCAGGTGCCTGCTCAGGAAAAAAATAATCTAGCATTTTTCTTTTAATTGATGAAATCCTTTGGCCAGGTATTTCCTCATTCAGAGTAGCATTTTACATGCCAAATACCCACACAGAAGTAGGCAGTATGGAGAATCTCAGAAAAAAATGCTTGTTTTTAAGCTTTTGGTGCTGCTCCAAGACAACACAAAGAACCTCTGAGACTGAACTTGCTGCCAGGAACTCCTCCTTTTGGCTGTGCTCTAGTTTACCTAACTCGCTTCATATAAGCAGAAGGAGAACTGTCAGCTGCACGTCTGTCTGCCAGTGTCCATACATAGACTTCACATTCCCAGAAGGGAAAATGTTTGGCAGAGCTTTAATAACAGCCTGGGCTTTCCACTTTGACAGCAGCCATCAGATAAATTTAACCCTGCTGAGTAATAAGGAAAACAAGACTTTTTTACTACTATGAAAGCAGAAGTTTTGCCCTCCTTCCCAGGGTAATCCTTGTTTAAATTAGTTACTTCTCCCTTCCTAGGAACTTGGGTACTACTGTTGACTTCAAAGTGTGTTATTCTCAGTGCCCAGCTTCATCAATTCCTGTTAAGCCCTTCCATACTGCAGCCTGATTTCTACATTCTAAATGTATGGATGATAGAGAGAAGGTTCACAAAACAGATTATCTTTTTCCTTCAACTACTGATTTCAAAACATATCTAGAAAAACATATAAAAGCAAATATATAAAAGCAACTTCAAAAAACTGAAATGGCAACTGAACTTGTACAGAATAGTACAGAAAAGCAGAGGTAGAGCATGGATCCCCACAGAGAAAAACAGCTACTAGAGAGACTCTGCTAAGCCAGGAAAGAGCACCTCCATACTCTGATCCTGGTTTCTTATGGCATCCTAAATCTTCCACTATTTACCTTTACCCTTAAAACACCTTGCAGTGTCTCTCACTGAAATTAAGTCAACAGGAATGGAAAGGAAATCAAGCCATTATAACCACAGTGCAGACTGATATCAAAATGAGAGTCAAGGTACAAGATTAAGGGTGGAGGAGAAATCCGAGTGCTCATTGTCAGAGATTTCTATTTGTTGAGTATTTTACAATATGTAAAACTGAACATTGATGCAGTGTTAGTACCTCAGGCCATAGTGGCAAAGCAAGATGACACCGCATATGATCAGGCCTTATCTATTCAGCACAGGCTTTCCAAAGAAATGTGAGTTTGCCTTGCTTATAATCGAAACTACTGCATTAGATACATAAAATATAAAGGCTAAACCTCTCCTATGATTGCTTCTTCCTCAGCCAAACTGCAGCAATGCTATTTGTTCTTCCTATTTTCACTAACCTTGTACATAACCCAAGAAAAAGTTCCTGGAAGAAACACCACAGAGCAGTGAGGCCTGAGCCCTACACCCTCAGTGACACAGGTTTGCTTTGTATTCTCTGAAGGGCAGCTCCACCTTCTGTAAGATGGACAAAGTAGATCGAGTGCATCATAAGGAAAGTGTTTTCAGTTAAAGAACTAAAAGAGTGGTCCAAATGTCCCACAGCTCAGGACAGCATGTGTAGGCAGCCTTTGGCGATGCTGCTGTGTGGCTGTGAGGTGCAGGCTGAAGTCTTCTGCCCCAGAAAAAAACTGGTATAAGTGGATGTTAGGCTTTAATTCTTTGGATTCTGGCCCTGTTTCTGTAGTGTAAGTGGGCTGGAATGAAATCAGAGAACCAGAATGATCCCTCCAGAGTAGACAAACAGCTACAATGGAGAAAACTAGCTTTGCAGACAAGTTTAAAGTAATAGTGCTAACAGAAATATTAACATGCTTTAGCAGTAATAGTGCAAACAGAATTATTAATGTACTTTAGCATGTGAAGAGACAACTTCATGCTGCAATACAGACACAAGAACTGTTGGTAACAGACATCTGGCTAATTGTACTTGAAAAATCTTTTATTCTGCTGTTTCCAAATACTCAATTCAGTGAGGTGCTGAGAACCTGTGCTAAGACCCTTCCACTTCCCCTTCAGAAATGCCAGCTTTAGTGAACACACTAGAACATGCCCCAGATTTCTCATACAGCACTTGAATGCCGTAACAGTGACAGCTACAGCCTTTGTCAATTCCTCTATCTCACAAGCTTCCCTCTGGACACATGTGTGAAAGATACACACATATTGGCTGTGTGTGCACAGAGTGGTATTACTGAGCACTAAGCAAAATGGAAACCACATGGTCATGTCACCATGGCAGGGAGCCTAGACTCAGCCTTCACCACCACCTCAGCCCTGGGCAAACAGCAGCTCTACAGCTTTCAGCTGGCTGAAAACAGGGCAAAGTGCTCTGCCTGGCTGCAAAGAATACCACAGGCATTCCTTGTGTTACTGATCCAATGCATTTTACTACGTTACTTTACTTCAGATCAAGAGAACTTGCGCAGACTGTGAGAAGGTGGAGCAACATGAATATTGGTCAACAGTCTGTTGGTACTACTGGTGTCTCACAGGGCTGTTTTCTCCTAATTTTAAATGGGCCAATGTATACATCCTGGAAGCAGATACCACTGTTCATGAAGGAACATCTGTACTGCATTGCTCAGCAGCACCAGTGCTGTGGGGCTGGCTGGAAAGCACAAAGTGGTCAAAGAAGATGGTATGATGGGCATGTGCAGCCTTGGTGCTGAGGATGTTTTGCTCAGCTCACTGGGCAGTGGGCAGCCAGACACTCCTGGGAATTATTCCTGCTATATTTACAGACATCTTTTATGAAAAAGCTGTGAGAATGCAGTCAGGCTCAGGGATATTTTCAGTGTGGTAAGGGAACAAGGTCCTGCACATTTGTGTCAAGCAAAGCAGTCCACAAGCTGGGTTTGGGCAGCTGGAGTTTGCACTCCCTAGGGCAAGGAGTGTTCTTGGCAGCACTGGGAGCAGTGGTAGCAGGAACAGTCCTACTTCCATTGACACCAGCAGCTCCCTACCTTAACATGCTCACTCCAACAGCTGAATTATAGTGTTTAGGGGGTAGAACAGCCCCATGGCATGAGTGCTCTGCTGACACAGGCCTGGTGGGATCCTCATAGCAGCAAACACTTCTGAAATGCTCAGGCCACAAATGCATCACACAAAAAGGAAATTAACTTCAAAGATAATTTTGCAATACTTCTTATGTTAATATCTTTTGGGATGTGTAGCACAGGCCAATCTTACATGCACATGCTGTTCTTTATTTAGTGGTGATCAGACAAAGCCTTTGTAAACACAATGTGATTTGTACTGAATTTATGTGAGTGTACTGGCACAGAAAAAGGAAAATCTGGTTCACAATCAATCATTCATTTTCAGCAGACCTAGCTGAGAAATGCCTTCCAGTTGTGTGGCTTATCTACCTTGGAAATCTCAATTTCACATGCAAAACTAAGCTGCAGTGAGCTAAGCTCTTTGAGACAGGAGTTTTGAGGCACTGAAAGTAGAAAGACTATATGACAAAAGACAGAATTTCTATAAAAACTGGGTTCATACCAAAAAAGAAGTCTTGTTTGGTTCTGTTGGGTTTTTTAAATTGAGCAGGAATGAGAAACAAGCAAAACATTCTGTAGCTCAAAGGCCTGTGAGTGGAGTTGCAGATTTATGTCAAAAAAAGGATAACTGCTAGTAAAGGTCAAGGTACATAAAGACTGTAACAACTGCATCATTTTATAGAAAAGACAAGTTTTCCTTCTGAACTGGCAACATAGGTGTGAAGTTCCCATATTCTGTTGCCAACTCTTCCAGACATTCATGTCACCCAAACACAGTACTGAAAAAATGATTAGTAATTCATGACTCCCTGGCTGGGACTAGACTTCTATTTTATACACCAATCACCTATTCAATTATCGGGTTTCCAAAGCTATGATTTGTAATATATAAAAATCTTCTTGAAAAGTCACTACCTTATCAAACCTTTTCAAATTATTGAAGTCTTTTTACAATAAAGGCTTCTCACCAATTTTCTGACATTGCTGTAATCTTAGCTCCTCGCAAAGTGTTAAATTTCAGTGTCATTGCCTTGCATGGCAAGTTTGAACCTTAGAAACAGTCATGTCTTGGTATATCCTAATGCATATTTTCCTGGGAAATATTCTTCAGTATGTATTCCATAGTATGGAATTTATGCTCTTCTGGCTGTATTTGTAATTTGCCAAAAGTAGGTAGAGGAGAAGCTTCTATAATGTCAGCATAAGATTTATTCGCTTTTTAAAAGAATTGCAGCAACTTTAAGGTAGTATCACAAAGAGGTAAGAAGAAAGAAATTGATGTGATTGTCAGTGAACTGGAGTCAAAAATTTAAGTCACAGTAACAGCAAGGCCTGTTTATACTGAAAAGCACTGATTGAGTATCCACAATGTCACATGCTAACCTGTCTTGAATAACCTTAAACAGCTTTACCAAGAAGGTAAGTCTGTCTTTACGCACCAGAATTGATCTTGTTGATTCTGTCACATGCACTATGTTTAAGTCAGATTCACTCCCACTCTCCATTTACTTGGCAATTGTCTTTCATGTAAATAAACTGATTAATTTCCTTCAGAAAATATCTGAACTTGCTTTGCCACTGATGACCTGATCTTCAAAGAAGTCACTGGGAATATTATAGTTCTGGAAAAGAAGCCTTCTAATCAAAGACTCAAGGGACTCGATCTACGTCGTTTAAGAGAAGTGAGAAACTATATCCTCTATATTATAAGTACTTCAATGAGGAACAAAAGTATGGGAACAGCAGGCTCACAGTGAAAACCAAGCTGCCATGGAGAGTAATTATCCATTGGGCACTAATGAAGTATCTTTTATCTGCAATGCTTAAAGGAAGAGTAGATGTTTATTCCTTTCTGAAAGAAATGGCCTCATTGAAGTAGAAATTGATCCAGGGAGGCCCAGTGTCCTGTGTTACACAGATCAGGCTAGGTGATCCCTAAGGACCTTCCTGCCTTGGAAAGAGTCATGATGAATGTTGAAAGACAAGGAGAAACACAAGTTGCAAGTACCTCTGCTGGTATTTAAATCCAAATAATCTCATCTTACAGTTTGCAAACAGCTACTAGCTGTTAATGTGTAATTAAATCAAAAGCAAAATTAAAATTCTCTTGATATTATCTATTCTTTGCAGATCTTACCGCAGGCAAAAGGCTGTGATGGAAAAAAGTTTCACCAGAGTTTGAGCAAATTACCACACCACCTTCCATTTTTGCAAGTTGGCTTTTCACTGTGGGTTATGCAATCCTGTTAGATAGTTTGTACTATCAGACAGTTTGTACAGTAAGGAAAAGTCTGAGGGTCTGATATAATCAGACGTGTCTCTAGGTCACAACACCCTCAGAAAAATTATCATATCCTTCATTACCTCTGTTTTAATGAGGTCCTTTTTTAAAAAAAAGTTTTAAAAATTCAGAAAAGGCTTCTTTTCCAAATTTTGTGTGAAGGCTGACACAGGAGAATTTCTACGTTAATTGCATAGTAAAGGTTTGACAAATGTGACTCTGTTACTTCACACAGGTCCTGACGGAGAGAAGGCCTGGCCAAAGAAATACCCATTTTGTGGAGGAGTATTCCAATCACCGATTGATTTCCACAAAGATATTCTCCAGTATGATTCTAATCTCTTGCCTTTAGAATTCATAGGCTATAACGTACCCTCCACTGACCAGTTTACACTGATCAATAATGGCCATTCAGGTAAGGGAGCTCATGGACAGCAAGGAATGGTAAAAAAAAGAGTTGCAGGAACTCAGTGTTTTTTTACTTCATGGGTGGACTACTTTGATCATTAGATGAAATTAAGCTGCTAATCAGATAAGAAAGCCTTCACATCAGCATACCTACATCTACAGAACAGGCTGGAGAAACCTGGGAATGTACTAAGTACAAATGGATCCCCAGGATGCCAAATTTTAAATAAAGAAAATGAAAATAAACTCTAAGCATGTCAAAATTAATGCCCAAGGTTTTATTACTTTGGTTGTGGTGTGCTGAAACAGAATCAGACTTGTGATTCTGCTAAAAAGAGTTTAACTGATAACGTATGAGCAATGGGTTTCTTCCATTCCTCAAACCAGTTCAAATGAATAATAATAACTGGGGGCGTGGGAAAGAGGAAAAATAATGTAGGAGCATCATTCTGTTCTTTTGACTTGAGATAGAAACTTCTTTATTGTAAGGCAAGATAGACAGTGATAGGTAATATGACAGAAAAAGAACTAGAAATAGAAATTAGAAATTAGAAATTAGAAATTAGAGATAGTGTACAAACAGGCCTTCCCCGAAATAGGACTAAATCAGTGTCAGTACAGTAGGCAAAGGCAGAGATGATGCTGCCTCATAAAGGTCTCCTATAATGACACAATGCACAAAACCAGTGAGTCAGGCCCACCATTTTTCATTTCCTTCCTAAAACACTTGAAGACATAGTAATAACAACAATTATAAAACCCTCCTTCTTTGTATCCTCCTTTATTGCATAAGTATCAAAAAAACCTCCATTGTAAAATGGTGTCTGCTCTCACATGCTTGGTTATGAGATGCAAAAATCTCCTTTTTTATCATTCTTTCAGTGAAGTTGACCTTCTCAATTGAACATCATAGGCTTATTCTTCAGTAAGGGCCAGCCTCTTGGGACAGATTCCTGGTTTTCCTCTTGATCAATTTCTCCTCAAAAACCAGGTTGCTTTAGACTACGAATGGCTGGAACATCCTTTCCTTGCGAGCCTTCTTTTCCTAAAATCCTTCTTGGTCCTGAGTGAAAGACTGGACTGTCACAGTTGAATGCACCAGGCGGATGTAAGTGACAGGCAATAGGTAGAGAAGGAAATATTGTCATTGTGTACTTTAAGGGTGCCAGAGTGCAGAAGGAGCCAAAAGAGCAGCACTGAGGGCCTGTTCCTCCCAAAACAGTCACACAGGTAAAAGCAAATTCCTTGGAGAACCTAAGTCACAACCACTGTCCAATCTCACCCCTAAAACATGAAGTTTTATTATTTCCTAAAGAAAGCTGAGACAAAAATATAACCATCTCAAGAAAATGGGAATTCATTTCCAACGTCAGTGCCCTCCTAGAAAGCAGTAGAGATGCATCCTACTCTAGAAACCTCACTTAGATACAAATTAATTTACCTCTGAGTAACAAAAAATTAGCCTTTGTTGGACTGATCATTATACCATCTGCTGCTACCTTCTCTTTCAGCTATAGGAAACCAGTAGAATGCTTAGTATTGTGCTGTCAAGTCATTTCTATATATAAATGATTTTCTTCACCAGCCAGTTCATCCAGACACAATTACTTACTTCAGCTAGACTGAAAACAGTAGAGCTCCAAAAACCCTCTCCAGTAGAAGTCTAAAAATACATAGGGTCACAGCTGTTACTTCACTATGGTTTTGAGCCTTGTTTCCCCTGAAAAACATGTCTAGGACAGTCCAGAAACAAACTGTACTCATTCTGGAAAATAGTACAAATAAATTGCAAAGAAATTGATCTTGACATAAGCCATTGCTTTATGAAGTACCAAATGCTCCAAGTGAACAACTGAGAAGTTTATGCTGAGTTGAGAATTACTACTGTGATTTCTACACCAAAAAACCTCCAACAAGCCAGCTTGCCTTCCCCACCAGAGAGCCTTAGTGAGCAGAAGGGGGGGTCTTGCATACAAAGGTCTCCCTCCAGCATGTCAAGAGAGGAAATGCTCATTCTTAAGGCCTGGGATTATCTTGCTGCTTGACATCAGTGTTTTGGGTTTTGGGAGCAGCAAGGAAAGGGGGGAGTTTATTTGGTTTTGTTATGTTCCTCTGAAAGAAGATGAGGAGGTAGCAGAGTTCAATATAACAGAAGACATAAATTACCACCAGAAATATTAATTTATTACACCATTTTCAACCACTATAAGAGGATTGAAAGAAGGTACACAAGCCTAAATTTTGCTTTGGCATATCTCTGAGAGAAATTCGCATTCTTCAGAGAGCAGAAAGATTTCCACTAGCCACAACTGTCACATTCAATTCATGTATTTAGGAAAATAGAAATGGGCATGTTCTAAATCCTGATCTACCAAGGAACACTTAAAGAGAACAGAAGTGTTTATCTCCAACACGGACTGAGATGGATTTGAATTAAGAATCTGCTTTTTTCATGATCTATATATAATATTCTTAGAGATGGTATTTTTATTTGACCTGTTCTTGAGATCTGTGGTATCATTTCTTCCTATCTGGTTTTGGTCTGCTTACAGTGAAAATGTATCTGTCACCTGCTATGTCCATCAGAAACCTCCCATTTGAATACACTGCATCTCAACTTCACCTGCACTGGGGAAACCAAAACAAGTCTGAAGGCTCTGAGCACACCGTCAGTGGGAAGCATTTTGCAGCAGAGGTAAGGCAGGTCAGATCAGATCAGGGAAAGAAGCAAAGAAGGTTGGGCAAGTCCCATTGTTTCAAAGTGGGATCTGTCTCTTGGGTAAATAACTGTAAAAGGCTGTAAGGTTCTAAGGTTCTTGACATAAGCCAAGTATTTATGGTCTGGGGATATACTAAAAAATGGGTTGTGCACCACAAAAAAAGATGGATTCAAATATGCTAAGTCAGGGAGCTGGAATTTAGATTTTAAACTCAGAACTGGCACCAGGTTACTTGAGGTAACTTTTAGCTGGATGACACTGCTGCTCTGTTTACCTTTACTCACCTTCTATACAGTGATGAACTGTTTATCTTTTCTAATTTCTAAATTATGAATTTGGGAATAGGTTTTGATAAGCAGTACCAATCAGATATTTACCTCAAAATTATATTAAAAAAATTAGAATAATTTGCTTGCATAACAGCACTTTAGGAATCCATTTCTTCTCTAGTTATATTTAACTCTAGGGTTTGCATTCCAACTATTGGAGTGCTAAGGTGTTATTTTTTCAGAAAAATTTACTGGTACTCCAATCCAGATGCTTTGAAGCTGAAGTCATGAATCCTCTTTCTCCCCTCATTATGAGGGGGTGTGTGGGCTGTGTGTAACTCAGCTACAGCAGGGCTGTGAGTCCCAGGACCTTCTGCCTTTCTCTAAAATGATATCTTACTGCTGCACCCAGAAATCACTGAAGGACCCTCCTGCATTGTCTTATCCTGAGGTGGCTGCATGGTCCTTTTTAACTGTGAAGCATAAATGTGGGTATGACCCAGATGTTATTGTAACAAAGTATCTCCTGCTTTGTAGCTGCATATTGTACATTACAACTCTGAGAAATACCCAGATATAAGAGCAGCAATGGACAAAGCAGATGGACTGGCTGTTTTGGCTGTTCTCCTCGAGGTAGGATGCAGAATCTTTTTTTTTCTGTTTGTTTAGAATATG
Source organism: Illadopsis cleaveri (assembly GCA_013399915.1). Classification (NCBI taxonomy): domain Eukaryota; kingdom Metazoa; phylum Chordata; class Aves; order Passeriformes; family Timaliidae; genus Illadopsis; species Illadopsis cleaveri. The sequence continues at coordinate 21,271 of VXBB01003403.1, read as the reverse complement.
TTTTCAAACATTCAGTTATGAGAGACCTTTAATGTACAAAATTACCTACATCATTTAACAATAGTAGCTGAATAAAGGTTCTTTCTTTCCTCTTCCACAAAAAAAAAAANAAAAAAAAAAATCAAACCAAAAAGGGTTAGACTCTAGCAGCACATACCAAACCAGAAGCAAATGTTACAAAAATAGGAATTCTGAGTATCTCCTCATGTCTTTTAGTAAATTAACTTCAGCTATGTTAAATCCATTTTTGCATTCATTGACAAACTAATGACTGGTAGTGTTTATCAAACAAGAGGCAACAGTGAATTTCAAGTGCATTTACTCAAAGCTGCCCAGTGTAGCATGAAACAGTTTGAACACATCAGAGAGGAACAGGCAAGCACAACCCTGCCTTTGACCACTGTATGTAATTAGGATTTACCCATAGTCTTCTCTCTGCTAACTTCCCAGATTCTTTGAATCATAGATTACAGAAAACAAGTACATTCAGTGACATGTTAAGATGTCAGGACAGCTTTGCAATTTTCCTCTGTTAAGTCCCACACAAGAAGATAATATAAATCTTAAACAAAAAGAAAAAAAATTGGTAGCTTGTACATATATAATTCTTCTTTTTCTTGAGGATTAAAACTCCTCAATAAGATAACTGTAAAGATAATTTTTAAATGGGAGGATTTTCTGCAGCATAACAAACTGAACCCAGAAATTTTCATGTTTCTATCAAAAAGTAAAATGTTCCCATTAGCAAACAAAACTCTCATTAATATTACCCAAGCTCACTTCCTAGCATCTCTAAGATTCTGACAGTAATTTTGTGTTAAATTTCAGTTCATTTGGAAGTTGTAGCTGTGAAAAGTATCAGAGTATTGTATATTATGCTAGGGAATAATACTGGGATTCTGGTTATTTCTAAGCAATGGTGTGACAGCTGCAGCTGGTCTGAAGCTGCACAGATAAATTTGGCCATAACCAAACCCATCTTGACTAGCCTAGCTCATTAAAGAGTAGAAGTAAACAAGTCCTGGGGTATGATAATAACAGGTTGAAGTCGAACTCAAACAGGGGACCCCAGCCAATCCCAGTCAATCCTGAATGCAGACATATCATTGGCCAGGGAGATGGGTGGTGCTGAGACCCCGACCAATCAGGTGTTCAAGCACGGGAATTTTGAACCCCCTATAAAGGAGGGCAACCATCAATAAATCTTGGCTGTTGTCGCATGACCTTCGGTGTGTTCAGTCGTGTGCCTGTCTCCAAAACTGCGACCCTAATGTAACACAATGGTGTTTGAAAATCAAATTAGTGAACAATGGAGATTAGGTCTTGAAAATCCTTTCGGACAGCTGGTGGCTGTTACAGTTTACATAAAGACACCAGTTTATTATGTCTGGTTGTCAGAGGGGTTGCTAAGCACCAGCTCTGAAGAATTCATAAAAAAGGCATTGATTATTAGACTGAAAAGCTGCTGGTAGCAGTTGAAAAACATAGTCTTGTGTGATAGATGAGTTATAGCCTTTGCCAGATAGTTGAGTTGTGGCCCTGTGGTACTCAAAAATGTCATTCTTTACCTCCCTGGACTGTGAGGAACAGCAGATTAATGTTTGTGGGTGGAAAAGTGTGGCTTTGACTGGAAACCTGAGGATGATCTGAGAAGCCTGGCAGTTGAGAACTTCTGCCTGCAATGCTGTCAGAGGAAAGGGCTTCTCTTCATTTGCACAGCACTCTGAGCAGGCAACGGCAATAGGGTCGGTGCACACAAAAGGTCTGCACTGCAGTTGTAAAGGCAGCAATACAACACAGCAGCTCTAATAGCCCTGGAGCCGAAATATTATCATGGCTCTAAGGACAGAGGGAATGTTTTCAGCTATAAAATACTTATGCCATTCTAGTACATGAATATCTGGACGGTGGAGGCACTTGCCTTAGAAGCACAGACCCATATTCAGACTGGTGACTTGCACAGCTGTTGATAATGTGATCATTGCAGATTGGACCCTTCAATCCATCCTATGAAAAGATCTTCAGGCACTTCTGGAATGTGAAATACAAGGGTGAGTGGCTAAGTCAGATTGAGAATGGTTGAAAGTATCAGATGTAACCCTGAGAGGGATTGAACTGGCTGAAGAAACAGTCCAGAGATCCCAGGAAAATCTGTCACAAACTGTGAAAGGCTTTCAAATGCAGTGCAATCCTGGGAAGAGCCTATGGCTAGCATGCCCCCCTATGATTCTGAGTGGGCCTTATTTCTTCCATATAGTGTTTTTTAGTTAATATGGCCACAGTTTATCTCAGAGGACACTGATTTGGTGTCTCAGACAAGATTTGTACATATGAAACATAAAAATCTGTAGTCCTTATTAAACTGGGATCATCTCTACTCAAAGGTATTTTTCTTATCCTAGCAATATGACAATGAAAATATCCTACTTACCAAAAAGCAAATTCACTTCACTGATACTCTACCTGTGTAGTCATGATGCAATATTTAACACGAGGCCCCTTTTTTAGATCAGAAGGTCCTGGTCCCTGGTTTCAATATTCAAGAACTGCTTCCTGACAGACTGGATGAGTATTATCGCTATGAAGGATCCCTGACAACTCCTCCCTGCTACCCGAGCGTTCTCTGGACAGTTTTCCGACACTCCGTTAAAATTTCTAAGGAGCAGGCAAGTTTTAACAGAGCACATTTCTTTGACTGGTGTCTGCTAAAGAACAGTAAATACATATTCTCATTTCCTGGATTTCTCTTACGCTCCTGTAAAACTGAAAGGTGACCATTGCTCAAATCCTTTAAGTCTGAAGAACAGCACAGAACTGATATAAATCAATATCCCATTCTATTTGTTGTTAGCACATTCTCAGTTGACCAGAAAAGAGGAGAGACAGCTGCACAGCAATTGGTACAGTATCAGCTTGAAAAAATTCCAGTCAAGTGAGACGAATTTTGATTTTCATTATGTACTTACTCCCTGCTCTAAGTCTTTCCATGACTTACTTGCAGATTGTTGTTTGGGCTCCATGTCTGAAAATTATTCACCAAGCATTTTAGTGCTACTTTGATCCTGATGGATGTGGGTGGATTGGAAAATTTCTAAAAGCTTGTGTGGTGTTATTTGTCCATCATGAATTCCCTGACTTTTCTCCCAACTTACTTTTTTTGTGCTCATCTAATTAACTTTTGCTCAGAGGTGGCCACTTACCTAGACTATAAACTCACAATCACTATCTTCTGATTTACCTAATTATAGACATTGGGGGAATATTATTATCAATATTATTATATTATTATTATTTCCTCATTGAAAATACATTCTTGGCTTTGTCCTTTCTGCCAGACCATGTCTCTTCCAAAATAGAGTTCTTTCAAAAAGTAGCCTTTAATACTACTTAGGAGTTAGACTGTGCCAAGAAGAGCATGCTGGAAAAGTCTACCATGTTTCCTCCCATCCAGTTTTCCTGGCAGATAATCTAATAGTAAGCAGTAGTTTTATCAGGATACAAACAAAATACAGGTATGAACTTGGAGATGTCACACTTTTAACACATTATTTTGTATTTGGGTTCACAGGCCACATGAGACTTAGTTATTACTTAATATATCTCCTCCCCTTTTACTACATCTTTTTTTTTTTTCTTTTTTCAAACACTCCCAGCGATCACACACTGATGCTGCTTCCTCTGTATTCTGGGAGCTGAACAGGTGCTTCCTTTTTTAGTTACTGGCACTGGAAACAGCCATGTACTGCACAGAAAGTGATGACCCAGAACCCCTGAAAATGGTGGATAACTTCAGAAATGTTCAGGAATTCCATGAAAGACTGGTTTTTATCTCCTTCCATGAGGGTGAGTTGTATGAATGCTCCTGTGCAAAGAAACAGTGCACAGTGATCTGTGTAAACATGAAGAACTGGAATGGCAGTTCTGCTGCACTGTGCCACTACAAAAGCACAGCTGTCACCTTTCCCTGCAGTTCACTTTGCTGCCTTTTCTTCTCATATTGCATTGGTGCATGGGCAACTGTACAAGAATAAGCTATTCCCAGGGAAGGTAGGAGGGTTTTTTTCCCACAGAGGATATCAGGCAAGCCCTGCAACCCTTCTGATCAAAGGCAAGGAGATAAAAGAACGAAGATACGGTTCGCCTTGTCATGCTTGGCAGAAGTATTTGCTGTCACTGTAAATACTAAACAACTCCACAGCTGAGCTCTTTCAACCAGTGTAAGTGCTTAAGATGGCCTTGTCTCAGCAGTGACATTTGCTGGTTCTCAGCAAGGTCAGGCTTGATCTTATGCAGACCACACATTTATAGGGTGTCACAACTTTGGCTTTCAGGGGCACTGTTTTGGGGAAATTACACAGAACCAGAAGAGGTCCTTGAGGAATTAAAATTTGGCAAATAAATATAATTCATAACACTGGATTTTCTGATTCAGTGTTACAAATTAAAAAAAACCCAAACCAACACCATTTTATGAGGAAGAACTGATTCAAAAGCTTAACTCTGCAGTGTTACACAACAACACCACATAAGTTTGGTGGAGGGCTTTGCACAAAAGTCTGCATCTGTGGTGAGAAGCTGAGCTGTACCCCACAGAAAGGCTTTTCAGTACGTTTTTTGTGGAAAATGTATTGTTCCAACTTTTGTTGTCTTGCAAACTAGTACTCTTAAGGATCTGTGAAGCTGGCGTGTACAATCAAGGCAGATGAGCCTAGGCAAGGTACTACACTATCTGAAATTGAGAGTAAAAGATTTCTAAAAGAAAAAGCAAATTTCACCAAAAAGATTAGCCAAGCAGTAAACTTTCAAATTAATAAAATGTGTTAGCATATAATTTCAACTTGGCCTGCCATTTTCTTTGCTGTTTAGATGAAAGAGCAGAAAACACAGGAGTTGTCTGTTTTGGACACTTTCACACAACAGAAACAGTTCCCTGCAGGCACACTGCAGTAGCTGTTCTTGCCATTCCCATCTGCAGACAGATCCTTTCATAACATATCTCTTCTAATAGAAAGCTATAAAGGAGAAAAGGGAAAATTACAGATCAGCCAAAACAAATCCTGGGCAAAACATCTCTGAAATCAAGGATGATTTAGATTTGTCATCAAAAGTTGGCTGAACTCTTAAAATGAGAATTACACTAGAAGTTCTCTTGTTGCTAGATTCTAAACATAATACCTACGAAGATTACAAGTTTACCAAATTATCAACAGTCCTTAATGAAGTGAATGGGCAAGGAGACCAGCTCCTTTTTAATGCCTTTATTAAGATCAGCTCTAGGTGGGGGCTCAAGGGGTTGCGCAATCCGCCGCTGCTCCCGATGGATGATGCAGGGGAGATGTTCAGCTCTGCCACAGGGCAGAGCTGGGGCTTCCTTCCAGCAGGAGTCCCTGGAAGACACTGGCTCATTGGAAAGTCTAGGGAAGTCCTGTGTAGAGGATACTTTTGAAGTTGTGGTGACAAGCTGGAACTCAGCTCTGATTGATGTGAGGTTCTCCATGGTTTTGCTGACTCAGAGTGGTTATTTTTAGTTCTTAGTTTGGTGCTGGCTCGTTGTTTTAAGGGGTTTTATGTCTAAAAAATGTTCCATGAACACTTGAAACTTTTTCATTTGCATGTCGGGTGGCGTCATTGGTTGCTATGTGATTGCTATGCAGGGAGCAGCAGGGGTAGTTTGGGGAAAGGATTGTTTACAAAGGGGTTTTAGGTAATCAACATTCAACAGACAAAACATCCAAGAAAGGCACTCTCAATTGCAATAACAATTGGTTTGAGCTAAACAGAGTACTTAACAGAGAAAGACTTTTACTACAGGCAAGGTGAACAGTATTCAGCTGAACTTCAAAAAAAATCAGTACTTTGTTTTTACACTTAACATCTCTGTGATTAATATACAAACTGATACTAGTTGCACAAACAATATATTGAGCAAATGAAAAGATGACTGAATAGTAAAAGAGGGAAAGAACTAGAGTATGCCAGCCTTGTTTCTGCTTTTATGGATTGGCCAACCAGAAAAATGCCCCCTGCGTCATTCTTATATGACCACAAAGAGGTTAAAACTTCCTTCTCCAACTTCTAGTCTCAAACACTGGCTGCTGACTAGAGAGCTAGTTGGGTCCAGAATGACTATTTTAATAAACCTCTTCAAATCTGTCCTGGTTTAGGACAAATTAGGGGGAAATCTCCAAAAGGAGCCCCCTAGAAAACAAACCTCCACCCCCCCTCCCCCCTGCACTAGGTTTGGGAAGGAATTCCTC
>VXBB01003403.1:0-14803 GCA_013399915.1 Illadopsis cleaveri | reverse complement strand
AAAAAAAACCACGGAAGCAGCGAAAGCCAGCAGAAGCCAGCAGCAGCAGTAGAAGCCAGCAGCGGCAGCAGAAGCCAGCAGCAGCCGCAGAAGCCGAGCAGCAGCAGCAGAAGCCGAGCAGCAAAAGCCAGGCAAAAACAAGAGCCTAAAGAACAAATAGCCCCCAGAAGGGGGAAGGGCAGCTGTTAGACATAACAATGTCTGCACGATTGGGATAGGAGGCACCATCAACCCAGGACAAAATCTCTGCTCAAGGCAGATTATGAGCAATGATTTCAACCAGCAGAATTTGCAATACAGCTTCCATGCTTCTGAGACTAAGGCTTCCTCTGCAGGTCTTAAATCCCTGCACAAACAATCTACTATAGCAATGCCACTGAAGAAACACTTCCTGAAAGTACCAGAAGTTCCAGAGTGAGCAGCTCCCTTGTGATTACGACAGGTTCACCACGGAATCCTAGGGATTCAGCTTTTACATTTTCTACCCTCATCCTCTATTTATCAAAATTCACTACCTGGTGGGCTTGGTAAGTGTATGTTGTCAATTCCTAATCACAACTATGAGTCATTGATCTGCTGAGTCCGAGTGGTCAGTCAGAAATGAGAAATGCAGTTTTCAATCTGTTTCTTAAGCTGATCTTTCAGCACCTGACTATATTCTCTCTCTATATTACACTCAGTACTTAATAGTAGAAGGTAGAGAGTTACAACCCACAATCCCAATAACTGAAACTCTGACACTATACTTTTCATCCAGGAATCTCCAAACACTTCACAGAAATAGTGTAAGCATTATTATTTCCATTTATGGGGAAAATTTGACCCAGATGTGACTTTCTCAAAATTATTGCTGTGAACCAGAGCCAAACTGAATATTAACATTTGGTTCTCCCTCTGCTAAGCCCCATTATTGGCTCCCATGCAGAAATAACACCAGCCATAAAAGCATTTTCAGTGTATCTTTAAAACTGGCATGATTTAGCAGAGTTAAACTGTAGCAGTTATTGCCCATCCTGCTGTTCACACCCCAGAACCAGTCTCTATGGATATGAAAGACATTGCTTTCAGTGCTACTTTAATAGAAACCCCATTCAGTCTAAGTACATTTAATTACAAAATCCCATTGACTCTATCAGGGAACCATAGAAAAAAATGTTCAATCCATTCCAAAAAGGGTATTCATTGCCCCTGTAATCTCACATTCCACTTACTGCAGTCACAAAAGCTCCCTCACAGGTGCAGCCCCTCACGTTAAAGGGCAAAAAAAGGAAAGAAAAAAAAAAAGAAAAGTAGGAAAAAAAGGGTCCTGTCTAAGTCCAGTGAAGTACACCGGGGTGCTGCAAGTGCCCAGCCTGCTGCAGTCAGCTGCACCTCAAATAGGAACACAGCACACCTATTAAGAACAGAGAGAACATGTGCAGAGTCAAGGACTGGGCCAGGCAACCACTGAAATTTGTAAAAAGAAATCCTGTTGTGCACACCTAGGACCCTACTAAGCAAGTTTTCAGAGCAACTTTTCTGCCTTATCACTGACAAGCCTGAGAGCTGCCACCTTCACTTGAGCACAGACACAAGATGAGGCCACTGGCCTGTGTTTTGTATCAAAATTAAAAATGACTGAGGTGTTCAGTCATTCAGATTTTTGCTGCCAGTAATGAGTATCTAAATTCGTGCTCACTATTTCAAAAGAACCACATTAAAAACGCCTCTAATCTTTAAGGATTACACAGCAAAACTCACACGTGTTTATAATATTTTTTGTCTATCAGTAATTTATTCCAATTACATCACCTTCATATGCATGCAGCTGGAACTTGCTATGATGTTCAAACAACCCACTGTCCACAAATTAAACAGGAACTCGTGTCTAGTTTTGATTAGGGTACCATGCTGAAATACTACCTAACTAAATTTCCTAGGAAGATCCTCTCATCAGACAGAAATGCTCCCTAGCCTTCCTCTTCAAACTATAAGCTCTTTTTCTGCAGTTATCTCCTTGGTGCTATATTTTTGTGTCCATTTGACACACCTTTACTATAACAAAACTCACCTTTTGTAAAACAGCTTTTCCTCAATTCCATGGATTGTGAGCTTCTTCCATTCAGCTGGACTTCAAATTAATGGGTCAAATGTGGTTGAACTCCACATTTTGCATTTGTGTTTTATCAACAGCTGATTTAATAGGAGAAAATATTTAGATAGAGTACATAAAACCCATCAGTTTGACTCTGAAAGAGCTCTGATGTTGCTTAGAAAGAAACAATAATTTGATAAAATATAAAAAAACGTTTAAATTAAGAAAATGCAGTTAAGAAAAGGGAGCTCACCTCCAGGATCTTTGTGGAGGCCAAAATAAATAAAAAATACCTCCATTGCCAAAAATGTACATTAAATTCACTAACAAATATGGCATTATGATAATCCTTAAATCTTTATGCAAACAAGAGATCACTCAGTTCTTCGTACTATTATTGTGAATTAATTTCTGCTTTCTTTAATGCCTTTAAGCAATGTTCTCAACAGCAAAGCGTACCATACTTCAGCTGTCCACATTCAGTGACGTTCTCTTTGAGAAAACAAAAGCCATTGAATTTCACATCCTTGATTGCCTGGGTTTAATTCTTTGGGTTTGCTTATGATGTCTAATTTATTATAGCATAAAAATCATACTCCTGCTATGACCGGCTGTGCCAGTGCCTCCACCCTGGCTTTGAGACTTCAGCATCTGTCTCATGTCACATCACTGTGAACTGTGGATCCAGCTATGGGATTGGGACATTCCAGGGAACATCTGTGCAAAGTTACCCATTCATAGTCACAAAGTGGTGTGACCAGGCTGTAGAAAGGTTGCAGATGCAAACTTTATGACAAGACCAGTGACTCTCCTTCACCAGTCAAGGCAATGATATTAACAGTTGTGCATCTTTTCCCTCTTTTCCTAGGTTTTGTGATTTCTGTTTTGATAGCCTGCATTCTCGGAGTTCTCGTCATTCTTGCAGTAACCTTCTGGCTACTGAAGACGAAAAGGTAAGATGTCTGGCTATAATATCACAAAAAAATTCAAATCATATTTTTCCTCTGATGCCGAGAAGTGCTTGTATGTCCAAAACTTTGCGAATTTTTTATAGTGGTAAGGTTTGATCTTTTATAATACATTATCTCTTCCTACAAAAACTCATTTGTTTTTATAACTTTAGACATCATTTCCCCTGTGTGATATCAGGCTGGGTCAATAACAAACTTACCCAGTTTTTCTATTTCTCAAATGCCATTTGTTCTTTTCTTGGTTTTTTTTTTTTTTTTTGCTAGCACTGCTGCTCCTAATTGCTTTTTGGATCCTTCCATTTTTTCCTGGAAGAGTAAGTGAAACAAGGAAAATTGAATTTTAGGAAAACCTCTCCCAAAGGTCGCAACATTTTAGAAGAAGAAATATGTACTGCCAAAAGATCATTAAGCCACTGTTTGCCAACAAAGACAAATCCTGGGGGAGAAAAAAAAATAAAAAATCTAAGATTACAAATTTTCCTACCGCCTGATTCCCTTTGCATTCAGCATTGACCTTGCATACAAAATGTGTTCTGAAATATTTGAAACAATAAGCTACTGTGACATTTGCACCAGTACAGAGAAAAATAATCTCATACATGCGTAATGAACAATTTTAAGTAACTAACTGTGCTTTTCCTTCATTGGCATTACAATTATTTAATATATTTGTTTTATTTTAGCTGCAAAAAGGGAGGTGAAGACAACAGAGGAGTCATCTACAAACCAGGCATGTACAAGGAGGAAGAAGACATCTCCAAAATTTAATGCCTTACTCTGTCACAAAAGCCCCTTTTCATTCATAACATTGATTTATTTCGAATTGATGAAACACATCTTTTGTCCTTGGTTAATGATAACCCTTAAGAGAGTTCTAAAAGCACATACCAGCTGAAAGTTTTCTGTAGCCCTTGTTATCTTGTTTTCCAGAGAGATATGATCAGTGAATCCCCCTGGGCTGAATTCCTCGCCACATTCTTTTCATGTCTGCTGCTTACTGAGCCTGGGTGTTTTAATTGATTTTATAGTTAATCCTAAATTCCACCTTTATGGTTTGTTTAGCACAGGTTTTACCACAGGTATTCAAACCTGAAGACACTCATCATGGTACAAACACTTTTCCCTGCTAAAACAAGGTATTGGTTTTAGCAGCATGAATGTAAACAAAATAAAGGGCAAACTCTATTTGACATCAGTATTTGAACTGGGTTGTTCAGCAGATACAGTTTTGAAAAGCATAGGATATGATAACACTGTATTCACCAATGGAATTGTAATATTAGAGGAAAAGACAAGTGTAAACTCAGTGAAAGCCACATGGATTATTAATGGGGTTCAAGTCCAGGAACTCAGTGCTGAGAAAACACTACTGCTAGAGAAACAGCTCACTTTCCAGCTATTAAACAGCCTCACAAATCTGTTAAGGAAGTCAGCCTCACACTGTCACAGGAATTAGAGAAGAAGATTGTCTTATTAACCTGCTCTTATTTATAGTGTGTATGAGTGACGTGAAGATAATGTAGTTGCTGCTGTTTTCAAGCAGATGTCATTTAACCACAAAATCCTGGTAGATTTTACAGTATATATTACAGCTGCAATTACACAGTAGACTTTTTTTCTGATTTAGTTCTCTTAGTAACCTATTTCCTAGAAAGAAATCTAAATTATCTTTTCAGACCTCATAAGCTAGATACTCAGTTTCATTATGCATTTTTGGAAGTGAGAAGAGTAAACCTGATTCCACTGCAGACAATGTGGAATGTCATTGACTTCAGGAAGAAAATGGTGTATCCAGCCTACCCCAGTGCATACAGAATTCCTCTTAAATCTGACATCTACAGTGCAGATATGGAATGTACTTCACTATGCACACAGGAGATGACAGACCACAGGATTATACTTAAAATACTTTCAGGTCTGAATGCTGCTAAACACTACTGGGGAAATTTCAATCTGAACTTCATACTTAGATCCCTTTTATATTCAATTGCAGCACCACCATGTCTGTGATTTTAAAGAAATAAACTCTTGTCCTATGTGTTTTCTCCTTTCAAGGTGGCAGATTCTGGCTGTTTTAGCATAGTGTGTTTTAGATTCTTCCTCTTCCATCCCCAAGAAAACTGTGTGATGTCAAAAGCAGGCTTTTGAGAGCAAGGAGAAATAACTTATTAGTACTAACTGTACATAAAATTTAGGAGCGCAATCTTATGACTGAGTACACTGCATATGCCAGCATTTTTATCCCACATAAACAAGCACAATAAAGATCATCTTGTTGAAATGTTCGAAATTACTTAAAAAGCAGCATTTGTGTGCTACAGGGAACATAACTTACTCTTTGAATAAAGGTGTTTAAAGACAAAATGACATAGTAATTTTTTTGCTGTTTCTTTGGTTTCTCTTGTTTCTTTTAGAAAAGTAACATTTTACTGTGCATTTTAATCTTTACCTCAGCTGATTAGAAACATCCATCAATCACTCTCTTTTGCATGTAGCATCCTTGATACCTGTAAAAAGCAGCATAAAAACCTCAGCCAAGCACTACATGCTTAGTGTTAGGGTACCAGCAAACATATTAAACACATTACACATTGGGCAGAAAATGTCTCCTTCAGAATTGTTTCCTAAGCAAAAGAACAAACTGAAGAGATATTCACACAAATAATTTTCCTGCTACTCCCACTTGTAACATTCTCTAATTGCATAGAGGCCTCCTATAAAAATCTATGCTGCCTTTGAAAATGCAAGCATATGGGAATTATTGTTTTTCTTTAATATTGTATTATCAGTTTGCACTGCCAGTGGTGCCTAAGTTGAAAGAATGTAAGCCTATATGTTTTCTGGTCTCTGCAGCCGCTGTCACTTAATAAACCCATTGAAGGACCACATTTTTTTAATAGTTTCCTGCAGATTTCTTTTGTCACTCTTACATGATCAATATGTCCAGGAAAAACGTCAGGCACGATCAGAAAAACAGATGTAGCTAACATGCTACCATAATATACTAATCCATATTTTAAAAAATCTCAATTCACTTTTTTTAAATGGAATGACCCATTTCTGAGATTCCAATAGCAGAAATAAAGGCTAAATAATTTGGGCCAGTGAAGTAGAAGAGCCACAAGGTAGGTAAAACTCTCCTTCCATTTCCTATGTGTAACAACACCCTCACGTTGTGACTGTGTAATCTCAGAGAATTCACTTCCTGTCAGCAAATACAAATATCCTCATGGAGGTGCTTTACTGACTGTTCTACTTCCTCGTTCAGGCAAGAATTCCTCCTCTCAGGAAGAAGTTATCAAAACAGCAGCTACCAGGTTTTCTGCCTTAGTTTAGGAAGGAGAGCTTAGTCTAGGACATCCTATAGTAGTTTATATAACAAAGTTTGAAGTCAACTTGGTAGAACTTTGTCAGAACTGGCTGATCAGTCACAAGGCTACTCTGCTAAAAGTGTGCAGTGGGATCATGATATATAACTTATTTTCACACCTTCTTCACTATGAGGAGTTGTCAGGAACTGCAAATATATGCAGAGAACCTGATGGTTTGTTTTAGAGACCTCAGAGCACAGAAGACACAGCGGGGGACAAACTCAGTTTACTCAATCAAAAAATGCACCTTTATTTAGCGCCAACAACTGCGATAGAAGGATTTGAAGGGAAATAAAGAATAGCGAGAAAAGAGAAAGAGAGGGTGGGTAATAGCTACCAACAGAGAGACGAGGTCCTCGTGGTCCAGCCAATAGATCCGTCTTCTTCCGTGGGGTGGTCACGAAATGAACGGAGGGTCTCCAGAGTTTTTATAGGTCAGTCAAGGTGGGGACCAAGGCGAGGGGCACAGAGCCAAAGTGGGAGTCTCCCTTGTGGAGGCTGGAGTCTCAGGAACATGCTGCAAACCAACCTGTACACCTGGTAGAGACAGCTAGTCCAGACAAGTAGGTTTGGCTCAGTCCAGCATGACCAGCTCCATTGTTCCTGTACTCCATTACTATGGAGACGCATACCAGTCTTCTGAGACTTGGCAGACGTTTCAACTCAGCCAGGCCAGGGACTCTTTTCAAGGTCTGGGGTCTTGGTCCTCATTGGAGACAGTTGTGAGGCATTATCACATCTTTGATCAGACTCTGACAGGAGTGTAACGGTACAACACGTCTTTGATAACTAAATGTGTTTCAAAATTTGCCAAGGAAATACTGAGTCACAAAAAATTCCTCAAGTATCATCTTTAATGCATGAAAACAAACCCCAAAGGATTACTTTTAATATATACACCTAAAAGTTAATGCCCAACAAAAGCAAATTTTGAAAAAGCATATTAGATAGAGAAGTTTTAGGGGACAAAAAGCCTTCTGGACCTCAGCTAAAATGGTGGAAAGAAAACAGTGTAGCTTTGCTATTGCAAAACTTAATGTGTTGAAGTAAAAAATTATTTTCACTAATTCTGTAGCAAGATCAATACACTAATTCTCATCTGAGTTTAAGACCTAGTCCTCATTTTTAAATCTGTTACCCTTAATCAAACACATAAACGTATTGTTGAATCATTTGTCTTACTGGAGAAAGCAACAACTGAACTATTAAGATGCCCAGATGTGTGGTACCCATGAGAACATTTGAACTGTGCATTTCACACTGCTGCCTGACAAAAGCCAAGTTAAAAACTAAAAAAATACCGATATTTAAAAGAAAAATGATAGCTCAACCAGGTACTAGGAATGTAAGAAACATCCAAAGCTCTTCACATGAGAAGAGATGGCTGGTGTCAGAGCTGAAGAGCTGAAATGAAAAGGCACCATTTTAAAGAAGCCAGAGGTTTTAACAAAGCACATATCCTGTAATAATCAGTGGGTTGGCTGCAGCTGTGTGCCCCCATTTTAGGCATTTCAGTGCACAAGGTCAGCAGATCCAACAACACAGCAAACAACAGAGAGAAAGTACTTACAGCTCATGGCTGGGCAGCTGGATACCCAGAATTTGTCAGCTGCTGGGTGGAGTATTCCCTTGAACTTTCACACTATAAGGTGATCACCAAGTTGTAGCTCTGTGCCTTTTATAGGGGCTTGATGACCTGCCCCACTTTTCATTTGCCTCCTGTCAAGACCTTAAGGAAACAGAACTGGTGAATCCACTAGGCAGATGCCGTCAACTGGCTCTGAACAACCAGCACCACTGGCACGACTTTTATATTACTTGCAAGTAATCAAATTTTTTGAAATTCTGAAAGAAAACTATAAATAGTTATTCTTATGCATTGAGTATATTTTCAGAAATCAGTTTATAACTTAATTGTGATGTGGGCTTTTTTCCCGACACAAATACAATGTAGGACATAGGAATTCAACAAGACACTGTGAATTTTTTATTATCAGCTTGCAAGGAATATTTAAATCTTATTAAGACTTTCACTTTATTTTTTTCTTGTTTTTTCCTTCTACTTAAAAAAAAATTTCTTCATCACTAGAAAACGTAGATTGGAGCTTAACCTTCCCCACAGACTTTTAAAAGCAGGCAATATTTATATGTTCTACATTTCAAAAATGTCAGATAATCAGAAACATTACAAAAAAGTAAAATCTGACACCTTGTTTCAGTTTTGGCCACATATTCAGCAGGAAGTGTTTACAGACAGATTTCAAATTCCCTGTACTTTAATTAAGCCCAACAAAAGCAAAAGGAGACTGTAATACACACAAAATCTGCCACCATGTCCATCTTTCAGAGCGGATGAAAAACCATGAGTGATTTTCTGGATGGCCCTACAGGGCTATGCAACTCTTGGGAGGAAGGTATCCAACTGTCAGAACATGTAGGCTGACTCAACAAAAGGATCCAGCACCAGGATATGCTGAAGTCTCCATTTCTTTACCATGCATGTTTAGGATGTGCTTGGCTCTTCACAAAATATGTCGGAGGGAACAAAGAGACTGTGACTTAGAAGCCTCAGGAAACCAAACAGCTCACACAACCAGTCAGAACTTTTGGTGGTTTTAGATTGCTTGGTTATGGTAAAAGTTCCAGAGATTCTGCCCACATTCCGTCTCAGAACCGTAACCCACTGACTGCACAGCTTTACACAACTTAAGCATTCCCTGTAGCTTCTCAAACTGATAAAGTTTTTCCATAGCAAGCCTCACTCACTGTACCTTGTCCAATTGTAAAACACTTTCAATCACAACATGGCAGCTACAGTTTCATAGCATCGTTTCTCACTGAGAAAAAATTGATGGTCAGCAAGTCAAACCCAGTATTAGGGTCTCTCAAAATAAGTAATATTACTATTAATGAGCATTCCTGTGAAGGTAAAGTTCTACTTTGCCATTTTTACAAAAACCTGTCCAAGCCATTTTGCAAAAATGGTATTGAAAGCCTCCCTATTTCTGACCTGCTAAACAGGAAATTTAATGGTTAAACTTGAAAATAATATCCATCACTTGTACCTTGGCAGTCAGCATATGAATTGTGTGACATACATTTTCTATGTGAAATTATGAAATAACAGTTTTCCAAACAACTTTTAGCATGTTACATGAAACTGACTAAGTGGTTTCTGTGAATACAGAAATACAGGAATACAGCAAGAGATATAAATGGGCCACTGTTAACTCTGCTCTTTTCAGTTCTCAGTACACAGAAAAATGCAGAGCAGCTGTCAGTGGATGAAAACCACTATGCCTCAACTGAAGAAGAATGTGAATTGAAATTCACATAAGTTGCAGATACCTAAAGACCCTCAAACAATTCTATATTTAACATGTGTATTTTTGACAAGTCTGGTCTCATTGTTACATCAGTAAAACATGTAAACAAATATAAAACTGAAAGTTTATTAACATTAAAAGAGCAGAACTTAAAAATTTTGCACATGTTAACTGATACATTAGTTTGATTCAATCAAAACATCTATATTGCATAGTCTCAGGATGCAGGGGGGGAAATGAGCCACTGAATAAACGAATCAATATGATTCCAACAGAAGTCGATTGATTGTTTATATTAAGCCACAGTTATAGTTTCTAGCACTACTGTCCATGTGTACAGGTGACTCTTGATTGGCTAAGCCATTTGTCCATCAGATAGGCACACATCCTTCAGGGCACCTAATTGGTCAAGTGTCCATTACCACGTTGTGTGTCCTCTATCTAAGTTTTGTATTTTTTGTAGACAGTTTCTCAGGCTCTTCATCCTTGTTTGAGACCTGTTGTTGTTCCAGTAGCCTTGACAAATTCCTGAGAACTCTGAAAAACAAGACTGCTGGTGACTTCTTATCTACAAACAGTTTGGCTGGTACAGGGAATGGCCTAAGTTATCCAAGTACATTGCTACATCAGGAAAAAAAAGAGCAATAGTTTCAAAAAAAGAACTCAGAAGATCAATTGTTTTCTTTTAAAAACACAACCAACAACTGTGACTTAAAATATGTAAGACAGTTTCTGATTCCAGAGAAGTTAAATGGCACCATCTAGTGACTCACATATGAGAAAGTCAGAAAAATTGTCACTTCTTTTACTCTATTACTTCCTCACAACACTGTACAGTCAAGTTTGGAAACAATAGCAAAAGGAAATGTAAATGAATGCCAGAACACTTACTATGCAACAAGGAATAAAAAGTCAAGTGTTATACTCAAGGATCATTATTCTACCAAACTAGGCATCTATGGTCTTTAGTATATTGTGGGTGTTCGGTGCTGTTCTCTGGCTAGCTTTTGCACCGAGCTTGCATTTAAGGGTACAGCTTGGTACCTTTCTGATCCTGCGGGTCTGAGCCTCAGGAAGAANGCTTTTGCACCGAGCTTGCATTTAAGGGTACAGCTTGGTACCTTTCTGATCCTGCGGGTCTGAGCCTCAGGCAGAAACGTGGCGATGGCGAGGAAGAAAGGAGGACTTCACGTGGGTTTCACTGGGTTTTATTTTACTCAGAGGGTGGCCCACGTAGAAGTGAGCTTTTTCCTCTGGGTCTCAGCTTAAGTACAGGGGGTGTGGACAGGGCAGGGGACAATCTAGAACCAATCCCAGTGAGGGGGGCAGTGACCCAGGACAAAAGGACAATTAGCAATACAATTCTATACATTAAAAAGGGATGGAAGAAACGAGACCCTGCCAAATCACAGGACATTCCCACCAGAATCTTCCAGGCTTCAGGGTGGGGTTGCAGAGTGATGGACAGGACTTGTAATTCAGGAAAAACCAAAAGGGTTTAACATGGGGTACATAGGACAAACCATTTTAAAGCAAGGAACAAAAGTATGCAGAATTTGGCAAAATCCAAAATGCACCACAACAGTATATGTCCTAAGGTGACTTTATGATGCTTGAATTCCCAATTGTCTGTTCTGTTTATGTTGGATATTGTGTTCTGTACTGGTTCTGAGAGCAAAGCAGGGAGAAGGAGAAGCGCAGAGTTTGTTTTGAGAAACTGCATTCACTCCTGCACATTCCTTTCCTGGACTGTGTTCATCTAGTGAATGGACACACAGTGGGACAGAGATCTCCCTTGCTTTTAGTTAGTTTTGCTAGCTGAGGCAGAGAAGTTCCCTGGACTGTTATTTTCTCTTTTTCTTCGGACAGTTTAAACTTGCTCTGGACTGAAAAACCCAGAAGAGCATTGGGAGCTCACACCTGTGGCCCATCAGGGCCCCGGATGGCATTTTCCAGTGCCGGAGGAACTGATAAGAGACTGAGCAAGCGGAGCTACACCCATGGCAAGGACTTTTTCTTTTCAGAATTTCTCTTTTCAGAATGGTGAGAGGTTTCATTGTTTCACATTATTCATTTTTTATGCTCCTGGGCACTTTGTTTGTTAAATGAATACTTTTTTCCACTTTTCTCTGAGGAGATTTTCTACTGCACCAATTGGGGGAGGGGCCATATGGCTTTGCTTCCCAAAGGGACCCTATTTGGAGGTTTCCTCCCAAATTTGCCCTAAACCAGGAAAAAATATAAATATAAAATATTAAATGTTTTTGGAGGCACATACAATAGAAATTTAATACTTACTATTGACCCAAGTATCTTCCCAGGAACACCAAATGTTTTTTAAGCAATGGCAACAACAGCTTACTGAGGAGGCTTCTATCAATTAGTAACACACACAGTTGTAGAAACTTACGAATAAAAATTGAGTCTCTTTGGATGCATCTCATTTTTCACTGATAAATTCAAATAGCAGCCCCTTCTCCTCAATTAATAATCACATCTCATATTTGCACAGGCACCATGATCCTGTGAGTTTATGTTCACTGGTCCACTTTTCCAGCAGATTGCCTAAAGGCTGCCAGCACAGAACATTTCTGAGCTATTCATATAGAACTAAACTTTAACTGCTTCAGGACAGACTGCATAAGTCTTATAAAATTTCCCAGGAATTCATCCACTAGAAAAATATAAACAAAAGCAAAATATTTGCTAGGTTTTATATTTTTTTTACCTCTGTGATTTTCTTGAAGGAATATATCGAACAAAACATTAGTAACCTTTTACTCAACCTGAGGTCATGTCCTTTCTGGAGGACTATCGAGGAGGGCCTTTCCTTTTGCTGCACAAAAAGTGAAAGAGCAAAAGAGGTGGTGCAGACAATTTTCACCAGTTTCCTCTTTTGTTCTTTGCTTTCCACATGTATTTAATAAATACAAAGAACAATTTTTTGCTTTGCGAGAAAAAGTTAGGTCTCTACCAAACCCCACCACTCTAAATTCTTGGGGTGTCTCACCCTAAAAAGTGGGGTGCATTGAAATTATAGCATCAGAGATAAACGAAATATAAACTTTATTTTAAATTCTTTTTCTTTCCAAAAGGTGGCCTTTCCTATGAAAGAAAGTTCACAGGTTAACTAATAGAGTTAACCCTATTATTTGTGTTTGATCTTCAATTTGCACCAAAGAAGCAAATTTTCAAATTACCATTCCCAAGTTTTATTATTTAAGACTGCAACAATTTTATTTTCTATTATCAAAACTAACTGGCAGAGCCCAGAGCAGCCTCAGCACCTGAACAGCCTGGCTGCAAGGGGAGAAACCAGAAACGGCCCATCAGCTGAAGGTTCCTGTCCTGTTGCCCCAACTGCCCGCAGTGCCCAGGCCATGCTGGCCGTGCTCAGAGCTGGGCCCAAAACTGCCTGTGGAGGCCCCTGAGGGCAAACAGAAAGAGCAGCGCTTCCAGCACTTCCATGGAGGGCGGTTGGTTCCTAGTGCAATTGGCCGCCCCCCTGTTGCTCATGGTGAGCAGTTTAGTTACCAAACCACTTGAGCCTTTTAGTAATATGCAAATGGTTCTGTCTGTGATTGGTTGTTGTAGTACCACTTAGTTCTCCCCTTTAATTGGGCCATGTTTCCTCCCCTGATTGGTCCATTTTGGATCCTCTCCCTGATTGGTTAGTTTTTAAATCCTTGTTCCTATTGGTCGTTATGCTGAACCCCGCCCCCTTTTATGTCTATATAACCCCGGCTCTCGGGAGCTTCAGGGTCTTCGGAGTCATCGGTTCCTGGGAATAAAGAGGACTTCTGGAGATCATTCTGCCTCCTGTTTTCTCTCCTGCACCACCTGGGAGGAGCCCCATCTAGAAGACGCTGCTGCGGCAGTGGGAGCCTGAGAGAGCTGACAGGCTCGGGTGCTTAAGCAACCTTCACAAAAGAGCCAGTCACAGGGCTGGAGTGCCTGTGCCCCTGGGATTGAAGCCATCCTTCTCAGGGTGACTCACCGGGAAGGTTTCAGCACCCAGAAGATCCCCGCCAGGGCCTGGGCGGTCGGCGACAGCAGCCCATCATTGCTGCCCTTGGGAGCAGAGCGGGAGGGCAGGACATGCCCAGCCTGCAGCCAGTCATGGTACATCCAGCCCCTCAGCAACTGCCCAGAGCCAAAAAGCAGCTTGGCAGCCAACTGAAGAACTTGTTGCATCCGCCCCAGCAAAGGTGCCCAGCCAGGCAGTACCATGCCCAAATCTGGGAGCATCTCCCTGGCTGTGGGCTCACCTGCAAATTGGGCATGGAGCATGTCTTTGAAGAAGGTGCCAGGCAGGATGCACAGCTGTCAGCAAAGGAAGGGGCCAGCAAGGTGGGGCAGCCGGGGGATGATGACAGCCTGCAGGGACAGAGGTGCAGGGCAAAGCCCTGTCCTTGGGGCCCTCAAGGACTGTTCCTGCTTCAGTCACAGGGCTCATCCCAAAGTTGAGTAGCCAGAAAGCTATGCCCACATCTGTTCATTCCTACGCTGATGAGGATGGATCCTCAGCCACTTGGAAGTTGCTGATGAATTTTACTGCTCCAGAGGCCTCTTCTTTCTTGAGCTCTTAGATTCAGGAATTCAGTGAGAAAAGCTCATAAACATTTGTTAAAAATACTTGAACAACAAAAGACCCTGGGAATAATTTAAGTTTTCAATTATTTTGCAGTTAATTAGACAGATTTCACAAGTGCATTCAAAGTGAATATACTATATTGAAAACAATCCGGAGAGAACTGTTTTGTCCTGTTAAGTTTTGTTTTCCTGTTTATAGATTGATATCAGCAATGTCCAATTGATATTGATCCCCAGCATCTTCTAATGCAGTCTCTGAATAGATATGAAAATCAAGACCCTTCATGGCTGACAATCAATCAGGCTTTGCCCCCACCCCCTCCTCACCATTTCCCTCATCCAACCCCTAGAACTCCTATAGATCATGAATGGTGTGGCCAGCAGGACCAGGGTAGTGATTCTTCCCCTGTGGTTGGCACTGGCTGGGCAGCACCTGGAGTGCTGTGGGAGATTTAGGCTGGACATTAG